>VXBU01015245.1:169724-192933 GCA_013400315.1 Bombycilla garrulus | reverse complement strand
TTCTGAAGATCTTAAAGTTTTTGAGAGCTCACAGACCTTGATTATTCAGCTGGGCAGACCTTTGGGTTACAGCTCTGATATTTCAGAAAAGATTCATGGACGTGCTTTTGTCTTCTCCTTGGAGTATTTGCTATCACCAGAGCAGAGGAAACTGACAACACCACGTGGAACTAAGTCCCTACTGAAATCTATGAAAGAGTGTTTAAACAAGAATCTTCTGCTTGGAGGCCATGAGAGAGTTCTGTTGGTTTGTAATCTTGTGCTGTTTTTCTAAGTGTTTTGACATATCTTCAGTTGGTAAAAATGAGCATCATCAATAAAAAAAGAAAAGCTTATTAAAATGTCTTGAAAATTTGGACATTTAACAATGAAGGTTTTAAGCCAAAAAAACCCAAAACCAAACAAAAAACCTAAACTAAACCAGAACATAACCAGGTGTATCAGTTATGTTCTTCCTGGTTTTGTATCTAATGGGTGTTGAGCTATTCTAAAAGTACTAGAGGTTAATTATTTTAGAGTTCGGAGATCTTCTTTTAGTATTATAGTATTTTTTGGTAGGTTGAGGCTATCCTATCCAGACAACACTGCCATTTAGGCACCTGTGTTATCCATGACCCTTCCTCAGTGCAGGAGAGACTTAACTAAGACTCATCTCAGCTTTAAGGATCTAAAAATAACAGATGGGATCCATCTGTCTGCCGTGCATAGGCAGAAAGCAGCCAGCTCCCTTCAGCTACTTGATATTATCTTCAGCCTCAGGATGTTATCTGACTTCTCCTTAAGACACAAAAATAGTTGTGAAGAAGCAAAACCTTGCAAATACCTTGCAGCAAATGTAGAGCTTCTGTAACTTATTTCCAATACCTTTATGAGGATGAATTCGTGTGTTATCCCGTGCTTGATTTGGTAGCCAGTATTGCCAGTGTGCTTGCTAATGGCTTCATGCAGTAGCATATTTGATAAAGTAATTTTTAGTTTCTGTTTTATTTTCAGGAAAACAATTCAGTTTCCAGATTGTTCATTTTTAAGTACTGACTAAATGGGGTAGGAACAGCTGAAGCATCAATATGCCCTGAAGTTGTAGGTGTGTTTTTAGGTTATGTGTTATTGAGTTAATGTTTCAGTATCACAATAACACCCATTCCAAGCCTTGTGAAGAATTCTTTGCTATTGTTACTTGTTCTTGCCTGACAAGTGTGGTCAGCATGAGCTAGGGTTTTTTATTCAGATGGAGCCAGTTCTGGTACCCTTATTCATTGAAAAATAAACTTCTGCTGCAATGTCCATAGAGTTTCTGAAACACTAAATAAGTAGTAAAATACTAGTAAGGGGATGCTGTTTGCGTCACTGTGGGTTTGCATCACTGTCAGAATGTTCTGCTAGCATTGCCTTGTCATCCTGGTGTTTCACTCTCTTGCCACCTGCTGATTGTAACTGAAGTGTGAAGTTCCATTTCTGAAACACTAAATAAGTACAATAAACTGGCTTCTCCACAAACCCATAAAAATCCCATACCACAGAAAATGCTAAAATATTTTCATTTTTTATGTTTCATTTTAGTCTTGGAACTGAACCAGGTGATTATACCCACTTATGGAACTGTGCCGGACCAGCAAAACCTTCATACTCCTGAATGGGTGGGTACCTGCTTACTTCAACTGTGAAAACCTGTAAACTTTTCTCTTGTAAGTATGCAACAGTCCAGTAGCTGTTCCAGAAGACCCACATTCCTTTGCATTTGCATCACGTGCAGTTTCATCTTTGTGATTAAATCTGAGTTGCTGTTATCCCCATTTTCCTAAAGGTACCTGAAGTAATTGACTCAGATCTGAAAGTACAGGTTGTCACAGGCACTGGACTCAATTATAAGTGACCAATATAAATTCACTATAAACTGTTATATGCACATACACCTCCTCTCTCTATGTAATTTTGTTCACCAATAAATAGAATTTCTGTGTGTGTATACAAGAATAAATAGTTCTGAACACATTCTACATATAAGCACACATACCCAAGAATGCTTCAAGAAGGCTTGGAGACACCAAGAAATTCCTTACTCCAGAGACTGAACTGACAGGAAAGAGAAAGATCTAGAAGTGACCATTCCCTTTGTCCAAATTTCGACGTTCCCAGCTCACCTAAGATTTTCTGCAGCTAACAGGCTGCTGGCTCTAGCTCAATAACCCCTGCCTCAGATCTCATAGGAAACCTATATGAGTTTCCTTCTGGGAGGTGGACACCGTCACCTCCCCTGATTTTGTATTTTGCAGCAAGGTGTTGATTTGAAGATGTTTAAACAAATTTGAAGCATGAGGTGCAACCAAGGGCTTCCATTTCCCAACTGAGTGCCTAGACTTGGATGTTATAAAAATCCTTCTTAGAGTCTCCTTGTGGTTCATTGATTATTCTTTTTTTACATATTTTTATGGAGTGAAATAGCATCAAAACGGTATATGACAAGGTATATGTCATATACTTTGTAGTTAGAACAGTCTCCTCTGAACAGTCTTGGTAGAATTTATTTTTATTTCTACTGAAAATTGACAGTTAAAATCAATTTTTAGATTTGGTTACTCATGTTTACCAGCAATTGTAGTTTTTTCTCAGTTTTAGCAGCATCTCTGCACTGCTCCTTTTGTGTCAGGTCCTCTGTTGATCACTAGATAGTTTCAATGGGCTGGAGGAGATAGAAATCTGCTGAACCTCTGATAAATTAATTAGAGCTAATTGTAGCTAGAACCAGAAACTGAGGAGGAAGCTTAACTTGAAATGGTTGAACAGAAAGGAAGTACTGTGCCTTTTGTCTAAACTTAAAACATGTGTTGAAGACGGAAGTATTCTGGAAATGTGATTTGATTTTGCAAGTTCTTCTGAGGAGCCAAAACTATGTAAATTATTGGCTAACAGAAACCGTCCTGTTCTTCTTATGGTGCTTTCTCTAATTTACAGGATCATACACTAAGTTTGCCACAAGATCCTTGCCTCATTTGGCACACGAATAGGACAATTATCTCCAAAAAGCCAAAAATCTGTGAGGTTGTTGTTTGTGGTACTTCAGAAAGCTTTAAATGTGGCAGGAAATTGCAGCAAATGAATGAAAGGCTCTTACAACTAGAAAAACTGAGTTCAGTCCTAGAGAATTGGACAACCCTTGTTAGAGGATTTTTGTGCAAGACTTGTAAAGTTGCAGCCAGATTTTCTTTTTCCTGAGTACCAAAGAAGAACATCCATGGCCCTGTTTGCATTTTCAAGAGAGTTACATATGGACCTGGAATGAATATAGTGCTCTTTGAAGAGAGAAAATTGCTGAGCTCTCTGGAAAGATGTCACTGTCCTGCTGTATAAAGCTGTAACTCCAAATTTAGGAGACAGTGAACAGGTTTTGGTATCGATGTTTAGATGCTTTATGTGATGATGATTAAAATGAGAGTTACATTGTTACTTTCTGTCCTGGGGGATCTCTTAAAATTAAGTTTCACAATATTTGCAGAACACTGAGATTCCATAAGGAGAATTCCAAAGGCGTACTCAGAAGGAAATCCCTATTTTAAGCATTTGTGCTATTTTGATGAGGTGTAACAAGAAAAAAAAGACAACAGCAAAACCCGAACAAACAAACAAACAGAACCATCCTGACATTAAATAAAGAAGATAATAAGGAGTATTCCATAACTACTGCAGGGAGCATAGAAATATGGCATATGTCACTACCATTTAATCATGTATCATAAACAACATGTACAAGTAAGACAAAACTGCACAGACAGCATTAATTCAAGCCTTTTCCAGCTCATGTTTCATGCTGCAGCTTATCTGCTTTGTAGGTAGATACTTTGAATTGGCTTGTAACAATAAGATTTTTTTTGAGAGTGAATATCTGCCAAGAGAAGGTTAACTTCTTCAAACTTTCTGTTACTGCTGCCCCTCACATACAGTTTCTTCTGCATGAAGGCTTTTGGGAAGGTCAAGAATGAACTTCCCAGCTCTTGCATCCCAGGAAAGATGGGAGTTGCTGAATAGCAGGTTTTCAGTGAGCACTTTCTTCATGTTCTTTAAGGCCATTTGTTCTCCCTCTAATCAAGAGTGACTGGAATTCCTCCTGCAGCCAGCAGCAAGCTGACGCTCAGACAGGAAGTCAAGTGGGTGTCTGGTCCAAACTTAGCTCAGGGGACAAGGCATCCCAATGCCTGGCCAGTTACCAGCTGCTTTCTGCTGACAGAAATGCATGATTGTAGTGACACCCCATATTTTTTCTGCTTTTCTTTAGTCTCAGTTTATTTCAGTTTTTTGCATAGCTGAAATTCCTTTGCCTGAAGTGCTTGCTAATATTTGCATTGCTGCTTAAAAGAGAATTAAAACAGTCCTCTGTTGTTATTAAAAATTATGAATAATAAGGGAAAATGTTAAAGGAACAACAGGACCCTCTGGAGACAGACCGACATTATTATGCAATATGCAAATAAACTTGCATCTTCCAGTACTATCTTATATATTGTATATATATCAATATAATCCAGAAACAAATGCTTGTGTCAGTCTTAATGTTAGAAATTTATTTTTATTGGTTACTCAGAACCTAAAGCAATAAGAAATCATTTTTATATGGCTGTGATAGTAAGAAGAACTTTGTATTTCTGTAACATTTTCTTCAGATGGCCTCAAACTTCTTTATAAATAATCATGTTTCCTGATACCCTGGTAATATAGTTTGATTTCTCTTTATTTATGTGTTTTTAAGTTTCCTGAAGCAGCAGAGGGAAATAACTGTGCTCCTAATTAGGCACTCTGAAATTTTCCTCTTCATAAAACCCATAACTGAAGTGCAACCTGCAGATCTCCTGTGCACCTGTCTCTGTGCCCCAGTGGGAGGATTTTTTGCAGGTGCCTATCAGCAGAAGCAATGTAACACAGGCTCTGCTCTCTTCTTTCCCGGTGCTGATTTATTTGTTGCCATGCTGCAGGAAGCTATTTTGAAGCATATCTGAAAATTAAGTGAGGTTGCAGACAAGTAGTTTATCCCTCCAGTAATGATTACATTTGGCACTATTGATAGGCACACCAAAGGCTCTTGCAAGCAAAATAAAGCACTTCTTTCATCTTTCCAGTTAGATAAATCAGTCCTGCAGAATCTCTTGTTATTTAAAAAATCCAGCTTACAATACTGTGCTTGTTCAGCGCAGTAAATAATAAATAGCTGCAATTCCTGTGCACATATTTTTCTTCATTCATGTCTCTGTGCTGCCCATCCCACCATTATCCCCACTGAATATTTAATATTTTTATATCATGCCTGGAGAAGCCTGGAAAAGTGAGGCAGGTTTCTTGGTAGCACAACCATTTTTCCTCCCTGGAACAAGGCTGTTGCTGAGGGGAGCTTTCTGCCTGCATGTTCTCATTTAATCTGCTGCAGGCATCACAGGTAGCCATGACTACAGGAGCAGCTCTCAGGAGTGAGACACAGTGGCTCCCCTTAGATACCAGCAAGCCTGGTCATGTGTTTGGAGGGGCACACAGAAATCTCCCTCCTGATAAACTCTGAGTCAAGGGGCTGAGGGGACCTTCCATGGTATGGGCATTTGAAGCCAAAACAGTTCCCTCAGCCTTGTGTGCTGGGGCAAGCTTATCTTCGTGTCTCACTTAACCTTTTCCAAATGCTGTGGTATCGCAGGGTCTTGGGGAGCCAGTGCTGTTGCCCAGTGGTGCCTTGTGCTGGATCACCAGAGTGCAGGATGCTCCTTATTCCCCTGCTGTGGTGGCCACAGGGGGACACACTCGGGGAGTAGGAAGATAAGGTGTGTAAGGGGAGAGGAGTGCATGGCAGAGGACTGTTTATGACCAGCACCTGTGTCAGCGCAGCAGGTCCCAGCTGCAACAGCATTCCACCGACACAGCCTGTGTGTGCATGTGCTGGCAGCGAGGGTCCGAGCAGGGAGTCTGTGCAAAAGTGTTTGGTGCTGAGGAGGTGGTGTCTGCATTACACACATTTCTGGGCTCTTTGTTGCTGCAGGCTCCTCCCGTCTTGCTCCCTGGAGTGAAGAGCCTTTGATGCTCACCTCATCTGACCTATTCAGAGCTGAAACACAGAAGTACACCCACATGGCCATGGCCATGCTAGACCACATAAGTGTGATCTCAGAGTTATTCCAGGCCAGGTCCTTCTCTTCTTCAGATTCTTTCTGTTAATAACCCTGGTAGGCAAGCAGTTGGTTGTACAGCACTTGGACGGTTATTAAAGGCTGCAGATTGTGTGCTAAGTATAATTAATTTCACACATTTATTTATTTGTTTGTTTGTTTGTTTATGATTAGTGGTATTAATCAATATTAACCTGCTGTCCATTAGGGTATGATTAAAACATTAGAGTGCACAACTGATTGCCTGCATCAGTACTTGAGAATACATTTATGACAAGTCTAAAAAAATTAAATAGTGCAGTAAATAGTCCTGTGTTCATGTCTTCCAAAATGAAAAGGTGTCAATGGGCCTGTTCATTATTTGGGACTATGATTTGCTATTGATACTTTAAAAACCTATGTATTGAAATTTTAATCCCATTAATTTGTCTATGTGTGCAAGCCTGTGTGTGTAGGTAGGATAGTAACATTTATTAAACTGTCAAATAATAATACATATTTAAAAAAAACAAAACAGACATTGTCTCGAAGGAAATGCTAACTTCAAAATACACCACATCTTTTTGGTTTCCAGTCCTGTTTTTCCCTGGGTAGTTACGTTGAATAATATATTATTTTTTCATTACCAGCTATCCAGTAGGGATTACAAAATACACCACACATGTAAATTAATGTGGCTGTTGGAAACTTGGCTATTACCTTCTCTTTTACATTTTATTTCTTAATTTTAATTGAGCAATATTTTATTTATTTAGTATGAGCTACATGGCAATCTATTTGTGTGAGTCTTAATCTTGATCTCTTAAGTATTCCAACTTAATGAGTCAATTTTTTATTATTTTATTTATAGATAAAGTGTCTATGGAAAGGTCAACTGAACAATGCCCTTGTGATTAAAAGCAATGGAGATTACATATAAGAAGTTAACCGCATAAGTATGAAATTCTGTGTATCTGGATTCATGCAGTGAAATATTTATTAATCTTTCAGCTATATTCAATTTATATATGCAAAGTGTGTGAAAGAGAGATAAAGGTGTATGTATACAGTAAGTTATACACACTTGTGAATGTTGACATGTAAGTAAATTTATCAGTCAGAATGCTGGTTAACTGGCAGATTTTATTTTATATGTAGTTTTTTTCTAACTATTGTATATATAGCTTTTAATATAATAAATTATTATTGATAGTCCGGTTATCACTGCTTTTTAAGCTTAAAAAGCTACATTTAAGGGAAAATTATTCAGTGAAATTATGCAAACACAAATTATGATCAAGTCTTCTTCTATCAAAACTTGATGTTTGCTCTTTTCCATGTCTTTCTTCTCTATCCTGAGGACAGGTCATATCAGAAAAAGTGTTAAAAGCTTCAGTAAAAAAAAAGTTAAAGCTATTACTGCTTTTATGTTTTCAAGTCCTTGACATTCACAACTAAACTGTGTGTCTTTTAAACAGAAGCTATTATAATGATGTTTCTAAGATTCCAAAGACAAAAAAGCCCAATTAAAGGACCACGTACTTTATGTAGTGGCAACCATTGCTCTTGTTATTCGTTACCACAGGGTCTGGGCTCTGTGTTTCCAGCATTGCAACATGGAGGCATTGTAGCCCATGAGATGACAGAGCCTGCAGGAGTCCCAGGGGAGAGCAGCAGTTCCCAGGCTGGGCTCTGTGGCTGCTGCTCAGGCTCCTCCCAGGCTGTCTCCCAACAGCTGTTGGCTGTTGTCGGCACTTTCCTTCCAATAGTGAATCTTGTCAACATAAAATCAGCATGGTTGTGTTTTAAATGAGATTGGAAATGATAGCAGCAAGGCTGTGTTTTGCACCTGTGACTAGTTCTCAGCGGGAGGAAAGCTTGTCACGGTCAGTTCTGATTTCTTGTTAGGACTATGCCGACTTCATCTCTCAAGAATTTAGAAATTCACACCTGTGACTTGCTTTGGCTGATAGAGATACTAAGTGTCATTGTGGTCTGGTGATGTCATCTGCAAATTGAATGCCTTTTTTTTCCTAAAACTTCATGCACAGTATTCAATTGTATGTTGATTTGGTGACTGCCTAAGTAGTTTCTAAATCCCATCCCAGGCTGTGAAACTAGCATGCAGAATGTGTGTATACTGGCCATATGTATGCGCGTGTCAGCAGCTGCTTGCTGTCAGGTTTGTCACAAATCCCGACACACAGGTGGCATTCAAAGAAAACTGTTCTATTCAAGAATCTGCTGACTTTTGAAGCAACTAAGTCAACAGGACCTCTTTGCGGCAGGTCCTAGCCTTTGCACAGGCAGCATAAAAAAACTGTGAGTTTAAACACCCCCAGGTTTATTTAAAATATGGCAATTTTGACATAATTACGGGGAGACACATCTTGGTCGCCTATTTTGGTTCAGCCAATACAGTTAAAAAATAATCTACAGGGAAAGGTTTGGAAAAAAAAAAAAAAAAAGAAAATCTGTTTTGGAAAAACTGACACGTGGTTCCTAAAACATTGTGTGCTCCCTGGAACTTGGGTGTTCCTGACTGAAGGCTGACATTCTTCTCGGTTCTTCACCGAGAATGGTTGAAGAACATCCATTTCAAGCTGCACTTCACGGGTTTCTGACACCATAGCCACATTTCCATGGCCTTTCTGTGGAACAGACATCCTAGAGCTCCAAAACCTGACCTGGCATGTCTCATGAAATTTGATCTGAACTGACAGCGAAATTCTGGGGATGGGACATTTGGGAGTCTTTACCATGTCCACAGCAAATGCAAGAGCTTATTCTCTGTCATTTTGCCTGACCTGATACTGGCTTGGCTTACCCTCCATACCCAGTCAGCTGGAGGCCAAGTCTCCTCTGCAGTTCTGTGTGGGAGCCTTGCCAACTTTGGAGATGTTCCTGTCTCTGGTGCCATGCTGAGTCCCACTTGAGGCTTTTGGTATCTGTCAACATCAGTGGCACCGCCTCCATTAACAGCATGGACAGATTTGGCCAAGTCCCTGAGAAGTTGGTGCACAGTACATAGCATGATTCAGATGTTACAGCTGTATATTACCTGAAATTGGCAACGTGTGATATTGCCCTCAGAGTATTCTAAAAACCTACAAAATCAGTATTCAAGTGTTCAGGTTTCCCTGTCACCAATTTGTCTGTATCGTTTCGTGCATGAAAGAATACATTAAGATGTTATTAGAGGATATGACAATCCATCCTACTTTCCTCCAGGGACTATATAAAGGCTTATGGATATATTAAAACTTTTGATTTTGACATCTGTTATAACATGATGGATGTCTGGCACACAACAATGTGTTTTTGCTTGCTGAGTTGTTGCAGATAAAATGAGAAATAAATCCACATAATATGTGTCAGTTTGGAGATCTCAGCTCTTCTCTGACCATGTTCTTTGTTCTCTTCGCAGTGGTGAGCGTAAGTATAAGCATGAAAGAAACTACTGCTATTTTTTTTGCCATTTTTTTCTTTTTTTTTTTTTATTAGTAATTGCAGAGATGCTTAAAATTCTTCAGGTGGGGAAACAGATGAGAATGCAATAATTCTGAGAATCCCATCAGGCAACAACCATTTTGTAGACAAACAGTCTAGTGATATGTCAATGATGGTGTACAAATTACTAGACAGATGCATTATTTTGTACTGGTGCTGCATCCCAGTGCTTCTCTCATTATGAAAAGCCAATGTACCATTTTTAAAGAAGAAAGTTAAGTCAAAGTTCTGTTTATTTGATGTCATCCAGAGACTTGACAAATTTCTCTGGATAATGTTTTTTTTTCTTCCTTCTACTCTGTGCAACTTTGTCAGTTTGGGCTTCCTGTTACACAAGCCTGATATATGTTGAATTTCTGTGTTCACTGAAATAATGTGTAAAGGGAAGCAAGTAAGGAACTAGTGAGTGAAGATCTTCATATTAATCTATGCCACCGGCCTTTCAGGTGGGTTTTGATGATAAGCCTGACTCCTTGTTCTTCAAAGATGGGCAGCGAAGAATTGACTTTGTTCTGGTGTATGAAGATGAAAGTAAAAAAATGACTCATAAGAGGAGTGATCGTAGAAAGCAAAAGGTAAGTTATTTTTCATATATTGGGTGTTAGAGCTGTGGATGATGCCTGTAAGAGGCTGACCTGGAACAGAAGCTGGACGATGTTAAAGGAATAAAGGAGGCATTTATTGAAAGGCCTTTAAAGGATACACCTTGGGCAGTACAAAAGCCCAGTTGTGGCTCCACCCAAGAATCATCGAAGATGGACCCCTGGTCATGTGTTTTCACATTTTTATAATTTTTGGTCCATTTTCATATTGAGGTTAATTACAGCCTCAGATTATGAAGTCCCATCCTCCTGGCTTGCTCCCTTCAATTTGCTGTTGTTTTGACTTTTTGGGCCTGAAGCTGTAACAGTTGTCCCTGGTTCTCAAGCTGGAAAAGGATTGTTTTGTCTAACTACCCTGTGAAGAGAATTTACTAATACTTAGTATGAAGTTCAGAGTCCCACACCAAGGCAGCACAGAATGTGAGAAATATGAAACCTAAAACTTAACGCATCATGGGCAGAAAGGACAATGCCCTCACTGAGGACAACAATTGCTTTGCTTTATTCTCAGAGTACTCTTGGGAGCTGTGAGACGCCATCAAACTGAGCAGGGAACAGGGCTCGAGCCAGTAGATTGCTGTCTTGTCAGTGTGTGCTTGGTGACCTCAGAGCATCCTCCTGGGAGGCCACCCTTCAGAAGATGTGAGCAGGAAAATACCAGTGTCAGGTTAGAGTTAGACACCATGATCTTCACACTGGGACAATTTTCTGTATCTACAGTGATTCAATTACACCCCTAATCGGCTCTGGTAATAAAATCAGAGTATTCAGAAGAACCCAAAGGAGACAGCTGACCAGTTGCTCCAGATCACAGTTACGAACACAGCTGCTGACATTCTGCTGACTTGTGATAATGTAGCTAAATTGTTTAAGGGAAATAATTGTACATCTGCCACCAGAATTTCTCCCTGTACAATTCTTTCCCTTGGCACTTCAGCAGCTTTGCCCTTGCTAGAGACATTGCAAAGTTTCTGACTCAAGCCAGTGACTTCTTGATGTTCCTTAGCATCCACAGCTCCATAGCTCCTTAGCAATGAAGCACTGTAATAGATTAAGTATTATTCTTTAATCATCCATCAGAGGACTACATCCATTCGGTACACAGGGTCACAAAAATGAGCTCAGCCATGCCACTGAACTGTCTGAGAAATAGACATCCATGAGATTGTAGTTCCCTTGGCATCTGCACTCCTCCACCCACCCACATCCTCCTCTGATTTAGTAATAATCCAGGTGCAGCAGCAGCCTCTGGTAGAGACAAGATATCACTGAAAGCAGCTCATATACGAATAATTATTTTCAATTAGGAAATAGAGGAGTAGGAGTAAAAAAGCCTGTCGCTAAGTTGGTTGATACTCATTACACAGTGTTGTTGTTGGCATTAACAGGACAGCCATAAGGAATGTCATTAGTAGGGTTTGAGGGAGTTCTGCCGTGGGTGGATGTTGTACTACACATGATCACAGGATCAGCAATATAAATTAATTGAAAGAGGTAATTAGACCGAAAAGCTGCCCCTTTGGAAAGAATTGTTTTTATCAGTTAGCATTTTACATTTATGTTTGTAATACTTGGCCATTGCCCAGATATATTAAAAATATAATGAGAATCTTTTCTAAGTAGTGATGGAAATTAAATGTGAGCAGTAGAGTAGTATTTTCAGTGCAGCATTAATGTTAAGGCATTAGCCAGAATGGAACCTTTAGTAATTAGACCAGGAGATTGTGGGTAGGTGCCTGCATAAAAACTTTACTTTCAAAGGTTTTAGTTCCACAGAGATCTGCAGCCACATTAACTCTGTGGTGTGCTGGGAAGGAGGAAGCAATCTACCTACACACAATAAATGCGAGGACAAGACTGTATGAGACAAATGACCAGATAAGGGGAAGACTGATAAGCTGGGGAGCAGTTCTGTGGAAGAGGCCCAGTGGCTTTTGTGGAGAGCAAGGTGAACAAGAGCCAGTTGTGCAGCCTGACAGCCAAGTGGCCAAAAAGCTTGTATGGACAGAAGTACAGCCAAGAGAGTGACACACAAGACTGGGGTGACTGGGATGTGTCAGAAGGAAAACCAGTATTTCCACACATAAGTAGAAGCTGAAGCAACAGGGATACTGTACACGTATACCTTGCATTTGAGATTGAAATTAAGATGACATTTATGATGCAGCTTTATAACCTTAGAATTCCAGGAAGGAAATTAATATTTTGGCCTACCACTTTTCCCAGAATGGTGTGGGGTTAGTGCTGCCCCAGCTACACTCAGATTTCATCAGTGTTGGCATAAAACCTACTGGATAGTTTGTCCTTACTGACACTGTTGTATATCTGATCGTAATTTTTTTAAGTCGAATTACTTCTACCCTTGTTATGAAATGCAACCGAAATAAGGAGCATTGCCATTTACAATCTCTTTTGAATACTGTATAGATTACTCTCTGATCAATGGTGAAAAAAATGCCAAATTTTATAAGCAGTATCTTGTGTAATTCAGGGTGCTTTAAGCATGGATAGGTCCCTTGCCCATGCTACTCTCTCTTTGACTTCCCTGACAGTTTTATAGACCTATTATCCAGAGCTTTATTGTGCAGAATTTAGAAACTCCAGCTTACTAAAAATAGGAGATTCAGTGAAGTCTGTTTTCATGGGGTGACATCCTCATGTCACTGGAGTCAGGAGCAAGATTTCCACTGGTTGAGTGCAATGCTACAGGTCTGTAAAATCTAGAGATTTGTCACTGAGAAAAATTCTGACACACACAGCATCCCACCCAGTTACATGATGTGGAAGTTGCTTCAGAATTCAAATTATTAGTGGACATCTGTAGATTTCTGAAGTGAAATGTTTTGTGTGATCCAGTGAGTGGATTTTTATGATGCTGAATGTGGCAGTATCCCCAGATTTTTACTACATTTAGTCAGAAGGATTTTAAAATCAGGCTGCAGCCTAGGTATCCAGTTTACCGGAGTCAGAGAACACAGATCCACATGTTCTTTTGCAGCAAGAGAAGACTCAGATCCTGGGATTATCATTGTATTTCTGGTTTTTTTTCCAATGGATAAATGTAACGGAATGGTCCAGCATTAGTTTATAGTAATAAGCAATATTCTTGGGAAAATATCTCAGAGGACACCAGGAAATAAAACATGGGTATGATTTGATGGAATGAATAAAAATATGAGGTTCAGAAGCTCTTGCAGATCTTCAGGGCTTCTCTTATTTTCATTCGTTTCTGAAATCTGGTTCAGGGGAGGCAAAGTCAAACTAATGAAATTATAACCTCATGGAACTTTCTAACATAATTTATAGATCCAAAAGCTAGTAGGTAAGTTTCAAATATGCATCTCAGTTCAAACTCCAAATTTTTTGAAGTTATACAATTAATTTTGCAAGCACTAGCAAAAATGAGACTGCCAGGAGAAAATTCCAGAAACTGTATCTTGCAAGCAATTGGAATTATTGCTCAAAGCATACCTTTTAAAACTACAATTTATGTACCCTATTTGTTAGGATCAGAATAGAATTTAAATTTCACCAGTGTTTTCAGGAATGCTCTCAAATACCAGTGACATCTATTGGGGTCCTCAAGGACCTCACTGTTGAAAGTCAAAGGATCAGGGCCAGAAAGGTAAATTCAAAATAAATTAATGCAGAATGTTGTTTGAGTCCATCTGTTTCCCGTCCCCTCCAATAGAAATTAACAGGAAGACTGTCAGTAATTTAAATTGGAATGTGGGCAAAACCTTCATTTCCAGCCAAGAAGGAATCTGCACTTCTCAGAAATAGACAATTTCTAATTTTTTTTTTCAAACTGAATGAAACTATCACTCATGGAAAATATTACACACATCTTGTTGGGGTTTTTTAAGTACAGTCTAACTGGAAACTTCAGCAGAGCTGGAGAATTTTTTTTTCATAAGCAAACAGTGAACAGTTCCGGCCTCTCTATACTTGTGTAGTTCAGGTAACCAACAACAATAACACCACAAAAAGAGAAAAACATGACCAAAAATAAGCTTGGGTAAGTTTTCAGACAAGAATTATACTTATCCTACTGCTTAGCATGTGTCATACCTACAGTAGGAGAACAGCACTTGCGTTTACAGGTAAAAGGGTATCTCTGTGCCATTTTATGCAGTGATTTGAGGCAGTAGAGAATGACAGGCTCTGCATGCCTGTGGTGTGCTCAGCCGACCTACTCAGGAAGTCCGATAACAAGTATGGAAGGGACCTTCAGCATTGGGAGGAGGGCAGCCGCACCTGCCTTCATCTCAGCTGGATAGTTTGGTTTTGAAACAGAAACTCACTGAAATAAAACCTCTGTTTCTGAGGAAACCACAAACCCAAATTTTACTTCTTTGGAAGGAAGGATGACAGAAGAATATGAAGACAGATAGAAGGAGTTACTCTGCAGTTACTACATACATTTGTAGGACAGAAATGGGTCTTCCCAAACTGGATGTCTGCCCTTGTTTAGGGCAGGGCTAGACTGCAGTATTACCAGTTCTGTGTGGTCATGGATCAGGATTCGGAAAACTTTGAAGCTGGCTTAAAATCAAAGAGTATATCAGAAAATATGTATTTGGAGTTCTTTGGGTTTGCATTTTTGGGGGCTTGTTCTCTATAGCCTGTCCTGCTTCACATTTTTGTGATTGTCTTCAAATATAAGGGAAAGAAGCTTACAGAGCAGAGCTTCTCAATCAATTAATTTTCTGATGCTGACAGCTGGGACTTTGAGGAAAGCTTCCAAATACCATCAAAGAAACTGTGAGGCAGCTAATATTGATACAGTGATCCTCTTCATTCCCTTCAGCTGATTTCCATAGGGGAGGATTTTGGCGCCATGTTCTTTCTCTTATTGACTGTGATTTATCTGTTGCCTGTCAGGTAAGGCAGAGGAGGCTATTCAAGCTTTCTTTTCTTGTTAGGATTTTTCCCCTAAACCCGAATGGATATTGTGGTAAGTAACTTTTCTCTTTGCACAAAAGAAACTTAGCAAAGATATGAGTTGGCATTCTTCTGTCACTGTAATCAAAGCAAGTCTTCCCTACCATTTACAAGACACAGGGGGAAAAGTGCTTCCAGTCTGCTACCAATTTCCAGACCCACAGTCTTGTTAATCTCCTTAGCTTGGCAAGACATCACCAGAAATTGAAAACACTGTGGTGAAAAAGTAGCTCACAAAAGCTGATCCTTCCACATGCCTGTAATACTTGGCATTTACCTACACTCTGCTTTCATTTTCTTACGACTGTGTATGATTATAAATCCTGAGGTGTCTTAGTCTGTTGACTAGCCATTCAATCATCAAAACCTATGTCAGATTTGGATCAGCAGCATTACCATGATTACTTTATTATTGCAACTTAGCCTTGCAGGTAGCTGAGCAAAATGCCAGAGAGCAAAATAAACTTTGGACGGTCTCCACCCTCCAGCTTAATAAACTATTATATCTATATACTGTATTCCCCAGTCAATGCAAAACCACTATAGACTCCTCTGGGTAAAAGTCTAGCTCCTCCATAGATCATTATACGTGTAATTCAATCATTTATATAAAATAGCAAAGCCCCTAATTAGCAAAGCCTCCCAAAGGCTTTGTTTCTCACTACTTGAATTCATGCATTATTAGAAACCTTAATATTGTCAACATTCCTCTAAGATTTTGAGGGCAAAATTAATTTTGGAAACTCCTTGCCATAGTGAATTATTAAAGGAATCTGATTAAAAGATTTTAAAAAATAGTATTAGACTTATACAAATGAGAATTGCTCTGCATCTATTTTTATGCTATTTAGAAAGAAAATGAAACAGGTATTTAGCCCCCTGCCTGTTTTATTTGCTGAAACAAAGCAGAACTTGGATTGAAATATTTTCATGATTGAGTAGTATTTGCTTTAGAAAAAACCACGTGAATATGGAAGAAGCAAAGAGGTGGGATGAAATGGCAGAAGAGTTACCACTAGAGTGACAAACTCCTGTGTGTTGTGTACTACATATATTAATGAACTGGTAAGAGAATTGAGTTCTGATAAAACAAAAATTGCAGAGGAAATCATTATATAGTTTATGTAGAAGCCAAGGTGGCTGAAAAACCTTTAGCTTTAGAGGAGACTGGAGAATACTGTTATCTATGAAATACTGAAAATGCAAGAAAATTTATTACTGTGAGAAAAATATTCACATTTATGATTTTGAGTTAGAGCTGTCAGTACAACAAAGATAATTAGATGTACACATCATAAATGTCAGTATTACACAGACATACATATATACAAGGAAAAAGTATAAACGGCATTATACTGTCACCAGTAGCCAAGTGAGTTACTGAGACATGGAGAGTGCTATCAAAATCTGAGTTTGTGGTTTTATCCTGAGAAAAGTAAGGAATAAGGTGATAAGTATTGATGAGAGAGAAAAAACAAATTGAAATATTTGGCTCTTCTTGTGCCTAGTTCAAGGTTGTATTCACTGAAATAAAAAGGCAGAAAAACCCAAAACAGATAAGAAAAATACTTTTTCACAAAATATTAAATTAGTCCACTGAGATCATTGCCACATGCAGCTGCTGCAGCTGAGAACTAACAAACTATAAATGGGGTAGGCTGTTCATATTTTTATTTAGTTTTATAATTATTAATTTCAAGACTTGCTGAAGTTTTGGAAAAGTAGCATTTTCTTGTTTGGGGACTTACAACCATCTTAATATATTCAAGAACTGGATGAAACTTACTTGGGAATACAGCTGACCTGTTCCTATGGAACTTCTGAAGATTCTTACCCTTTTCCTGAAGCATCTTTTGGCCCCTAGAGTGGGTGAACCTCAAGTCTAGCCCTGAGGACCACTTTCTGCGTACCTGTCAAAGTTCCTAAAACTTTATTAGAGGTTCTTTCATTGACTCTGGTCCTTCATGGTAGCAACAGGTCTGGATCCTGTGCACAGATCTTAAGGCAGCTAGAATTGCTATAAAGAACCACATGATAAAAAAAAAACCTCGGTCCTTCTTCATTAAGTTCCCATAGTAGGAGGTGTCAAATACCTTAAGCCCATATTAATCTAGAAAGAAATTGGCCAGTGGCATGAAAGGAATCTGGGAGTAAGACAGTCGTATTCCCGAGTCACTCTGAGAACCTCTCTGCAGCCCTAGCCTCATCTGGTACAAATCATAAAGATCTTAGTCCCCAGTGCATTAAAGTCACCTTCTTCCAGCAAACTGCTCACTTGAGAGCCTCCAGCCCCAGCTGCCTACAAGTGCCCCCATCACCCATGCTGATATTTTGACATGTGGTCTCTAGTTCAGGGAGAGCTGGCTACCCTTGACTCACAGAAACAAATAAATCATTGAGGAACTACCCAGCTTTACTTTTAAATTTGATTGCTTCACATGAAGTTTCAAAATTTCTTATAAATCCCTTATGGAGTTATATGTTTTGTATTTGAGGGGAAAGGGGATGTTTCTGTGTTTCTTGGGAGGACATCATCTGTATGGAGGAGCAGATTCAAGATTAGAAAGACGTTTCAGGTTTTTTGTAACTCACTACCTGCCAACTGCTGGTAACTATGAAATGACATTAAAATGATCCACAAGTTAGATCTTTACTGAGGAAAACTGTGTCCTTCTGGGGACATTAAATGCTCCTGGAATAGCACCATTGACTCTACAAGTGCTACAGGTCTCAGCTTCTTCCTTTGGGGATATAATCCATGCACTAAAATATGTTGAGATACTACAGTTTGAAGCGCTGTGTGAACTCATATTATTACTGTGAAAGAAGCATAAAGTTACAAGTTTCTGTAAGGAAAGTGGGATGGATAGCACTTGAGATGTAGACTTTGTAAAGGAACATCAATGTAGCCCCCTTAGTGACTAAAGGTGAAAGAGACCACAATTTCAGGGGTAGATTTCAAGATCTTCAAAATCTGAGTCACACCTCTATAGTGTACCAGAAACTGAGAGGATAAGTCTTCCACAATTGCATTTGAGGGTGAAACTGCATATCAGACAAAAAACTGATCAGGATTAATTAGTAGGTAGGACTGTGTGTATCACCACATTAGCTATAAAGTGGGCTTTAGAGATAACATAATGATGGTTTTGGGAGGCAATTCCATTTTTCTTTCCATACATATTTGTGAAATTAGGAACAGATGTTTTACAGTGTTCAATATCTTTTAACAGAGGAAGAGACAAGTATATGAATCAAACCTGATAAACAATGGCTTGCAACTAGAAGCAACGAGGTCGGTGAGTGCTGTTCTCTGTATGAATGGCTGTTCTGAGGGCAGAGCTGCCCCTGTGGGATTAAGGAAACTGAATATATGAATTAACTGTAAGATTTCTCTCCCCTTAAGGAAAAAAGGCCCTCCTTTCTTCTGTTAGCAGTGTCTTTTGATCTGATGCAAAATCTTTTTAAGTTTTATGTCTGCTCCTTCCTCTGCAAAATAAAATATGGGAAGCTGGGAGATTACATAGGTCATGTTTGCTCAGAGCTTGGAAGATAAAAATTACTGACTGTACCCTACAGAGAGGTACTTCCCATACACTGGCTGTGTAGTACAGGTGGGAAGCCAGTGTGTGCTGGGGCAGAATGCCCCTGCCAGAGGAGCAGTGCGGGGTTCCTGCACATGACCCTGCTTCTCACAAGGCCTGCATTGTGCTAGTGGTTCTGTCGCGCTTTGTATATTTTGGGTTGTGATGTCGCCTGCAGGCGGTTCAAGAGCACGGTGTTAATGCACACCAGCTGCCAGAGCTGTTCTCTGTGGCAGGGAGGGTTAGAGCCCCTCTGAACCCCTTCTCTTTCTTCCTACCCTGCCGGGCTCCAGCGCGCCATCTGTGTCTCCCTCTCCAGGATGATCACTTCCAGTCTAAATTTGTTGTTGGTTCGTAGTCTATAGTGAGCTCCAGAAATGGTCACTCTGCCCCTTCCTCCCAAATTAGACTCAGAATCACATCACAGTATTTGTTTGTCTGCAGGGAGGGCTCCTGCTGCATGTTCAAGAATGCAGTCTGGTTCTTCACATTCATAAGAAAGTAAATGCTTGCTGTCTGAAAAGCTGCTGCAGACTGGTGCTATACTTACATATTGCAGTTGTCAATGGTTCTGCTGTGATTGTGATTGAAAAACATTTGAAACTGGACATTTCCCCAGGCTAGATGAGATATCTGACCAGTGTTCCTGAGCCAATGAGCTACATAAGGAAATTTCATGTGGCTAACACTCACTAATGCAGGGCAGCAGTAGGTCTACAGGCCATGTGTAGACAGGAGGCAGGAGTGACTATCAGGCTTTCCACTGCATACTGGTTTCGGCATTCCACTGGGAACAAATGTGCCCCTTGCTGTCTTTTTCAGTAGTTGAATCTAATTTCCCTTTCCCTCTCCCCATTCTCTCTAGGAAGCTTGGAATACTTGTTGCCCAGGAGCACCCATGAGTGCCTAGCCTGCTCCCATCACCCTGGGGTTGTAACTGAGCTGCTGGGGAGTCACTGGCAGCTCCAGAGCCATGCCTGCCCTGTCAAACTACAAGTAAAAGGAGTCCTAATGACCCCCGTATGGGGAAAGTGTTACACCTAAATTGCTCTGTAAAATACTTTGCTGAGATGTAAACATGAAGCATTAAGGGACCATTTAACTGTCTTTTTTATATACCTTTATATGCCTTCATCTGTCTGAGTGGTTCCTCATGTCAGTGCTTTTACAGAAGCCAGTCTTATATTTGCTGGGATGGACAATGAATGTAACTTTGAATAGGTCATCTATGAACTGTAAAGAGAAAGAAAATTCTATATAGTTCAAGAATTGTTCAAATGAGAAGTTCTTTGCTTGCATACTTATTTTCAATATTCTTTCATCTCAGGTTTTGGATGAGAAACTTATTTTTGTGAAAGTGCACGCACCTTGGGAAGTGCTGTGCACATATGCTGAGGTCATGCACATCAAATTGCCTCTGCAACACAACGACCTGAAAACCCGAGACTCAGCTTTCAACTGGTTCAGTAGACTCTTCAAGGTGGACGAAAATATCATCAAACCTGAGCAAGAGTTTTTCACTGCCCCTTTTCAAAAGGAACATTTGTCCAACTTCTATATCCAAGACAAAGACACATTTTTCAATCCTGCAACTAGAAGCCGAATTGTAAGTCCATGGAGTATTCCTAGCATTTAGTCTTAAAAAGAAACTATTCCTTTTATCAAATCAGTGTAATTACCTTCACTAAAGCATCCTAAAAAATTAAAAATGTTTGGGATGCAATAGTCCTATGTAATTTATTAAATAGCCTGGGCAATCCAGAGGGAAAACTTTACTTACATTTGTCCTATTTCTCTTCCACCTGAATTTAAAGGTGGGATTTGAATGTTTTGTACACCCTGTGCAATTAATTTTGTCTGCATTGCTTACTCTTTCCTAACTTGGTTGTATGCTGAGACAGTTATAGCTGTATATGATTTCTTTCAGGTTGCAAACACACAAAAAATATTTTTTTAAATTTCAGGTTCATTTTATCCTGTCCCGTGTGGAATATGCAACAAAAAATAATGTGAAAAAGTTTGGCATTAACAAATTACTGGACACTGGAATCTACAAAGCAGCATTTCCCCTTCATGATGTAAGTCTGGTGCTTGTAATTAAACTACACTTTGGAATAGAGGTCTGAACTATTTCTAGAGGTCTGAACTATATCTATATATGTATGTATCCTCTAGATATATCAAAGGATACAATCACTATTGATTGTCTTATTCCTGGACTATTATTATATCCACGTAGAAGAATAGGACATGGTTTTGCTAAAGAGATTTTCTTCCAAAGCACTGTTGGTTAAGAATGTATTTCTATAAATGAAAAACAATATATTTCACTTGAGAGTTCATAAACTTGTATTCTCTGGGAGATGTATTTCAATAAAGTACCTGGACTGAGAGATAGTTCCCATGACACACTGCATTATCAGTCCTCAATCAATATTTCGTTAGTATGCAATTTTCCATTATTAAAATTTCTATCAGCATTGCTGATAAAGATGTAGACTGCAAATCTCATTTTAGGATGTGTGAAAGTCTTGCACAGTGAGAAACAGCCTCTTGGTTCCCAAACATTGCAGCAGACATGCATGAGGTTTCTACAGGAAGACTCTGCCCAGCCAGTCCCATGCCTCACAGACAGGTGTTGTCAGAATCTTGTAGAGAAAAGTTGCACTGGTTCAAATTTCACCTCACAATAATAACAAATCCAACTTTTGCAGCTACACTTCTGAAGCTTTTAAAATTATATCATTTGAATAAGAAAGCTATACTGAAAATTGTTTTGTATACCAAGACTAGCAGTAACATGAAAAAAAAAATCAAGGAGAAAAAAAAACAGATTTCAGAATATTTGACAAAAAAAATTCCATATGAGGCTGTGAATGCAAAGTGAGCAAAGACTGAGGGCTGATTTTCTGTGCTCTATTGCATAACTGCAACATCCCAACTTGTCCCCCTCAGAGCCACCATTCTGTGTCCAAGGTATGTTCTGTCGAGGAGACATGGGAGGTCAGGAATGATAACTGCTTCAGCTGCATGGACTTAGCTTAATATATTTAGGAGGCCTCCAAGGTTTTCAAAGAAATTTTTAAGGCAGAATCAGGACAACCCATGTTTCTTGTAAGTAATCAAATCTTTACAGAATAGAATTCATATAATTTGTGACTAGCCATTTTTAAGGTTTCCTTTTAAGGATTTAAAACCTGCCTTGCAAGCTATTTCTATCGTGGCATAGGGAATTTAGACTCAGTGTGACTAGTAATTAATGACTGTCTTTTTATACAGTTGAAATTATACATCACAGCTATGCTGAAAATGAAAAGTAGCAGATAGATTTCTACAAACATCACTCATCTTGTTGCATCACAGATGTAGAATGGAAAAATGTCTCAAATAAAACAGGTTTTATTGAAATAGCTTTTTAAATAACCTACTAAGTACAATTATCTTCATGTGAACTCTCTTCTAAATTTAAAACAGAGACTAGAGGCCCTGGATTTTTCCCTCAGTCTTTCCAGCCTGTATTCTAGTATAGTATTATTTTGAAGCAAAGCATGTGTAGCATGTTAAAACTACTTAAAATCCATTTTAGTTTAATCCTGTTCTCTAATTAGAATGGATCCTTTTTTATTTTCTATTCCTAAGTGCCAAGATGCTGACATGTGCTTAGATTAAGTTCATGATGACTCTGTTATTTTCAGCTCACATATGTACAGCACTTACTTTAGCATTCAGTGCCTTTCTGACAATCTTCTCTCCTGAAGCCTGGTGTGCTCTCAGAGCTGCTGCTCCTTTTCCTGGCTTGCAGCAAGACTGTCGAAAAGGCTACTCCAGACTCTAGCTTCATGGCATAGAGATCATCTGTAGAGATGAGAGATGAGCTGCCCTGGTTAGATTTTAGTGGTATCTTATGCTCGTTCTGTTTTGCAGTCAAGTTTTAGGCACCTGTCATCTGATCCCAACTGCCCAAGTGAACGATATCTCCTCTACAGAGAATGGGCTCACCCTAAAAACATTTTCAAACTGCAACCCCTGGATTTCATCAGGTTGGTGTAACTGGTACTGGACTAATGCAGGCAGGATGAGAAATCTACATAATAGCTCTGGTTTTGGGGACACAGGTCAGTTCTGAGGGAAAATACATACACCCAGATCAGCTCATGAGCAGGAGCATAATTTGAGATTTGGTTTCATGATGAGCTGATTTATGAGAAGGCAACCACTTAAAATTTTTCTTGATGAGGCATGCTCTTTTCTCTTTTTTCCTTTTTTTCCCGCCATTTCTATCCTTTTACAAAAGCATGCACTACTACTGCAATCACAAAGTTGAAACCAGATTACAAAATGGGCTGGCATAAAATGCATGAAATGAAGAGCTATTTGAAACAGAAATGCAAATTTACCTGCCTTTCAGAAAAAATAAAATAAAATAAAATAAAATAAAATAAAATAAAATAAA
>VXBU01015245.1:69327-168556 GCA_013400315.1 Bombycilla garrulus | reverse complement strand
ATAAAATAAAATAAAATAAAATAAAATAAAATAAAATAAAATAAAATAAAATAAAATAAAATAAAATAAACACACAAACAAAAAAACCCACACCTTTCTCCTCCACAGGAAATACTATGGAGAGAAAATTGGCATCTACTTTGCTTGGCTGGGCTTTTACACAAATATGCTGACTGTGGCTGCAATTGTAGGAGTTGGCTGTTTTCTGTATGGATGCCTGACAAAGGACAACTGCACATGGAGGTACCTGATCAGGCCTGGTTTCATATCACGTGCTATTTTGATCAGTCCTGTTCACAGGGGGACAGTAGAGGGTTTGAAAGACACTGCTTAATGAAGGAGGCAAAATTTATTTATATTTTGCATGAGGTTCACCATACCTAGTAGAAACACAAAGAAAAGAGTGACAATCAGAAGTCAATACGATTGCGATAAGACATCATTTTCACTGTGGTGATTCTTAAACAAGATACCTAAAGACATTAAAAAGTTCTTTCCTCTAATTTGGGAAAATATAGGAAGAGCAACAGTACAGGGGCCTTCAGTTGCCTAGGATACTTTGGAAGGCAAGGCATAGCCAAGACACAGATTGTCTCATCAGAACACTACAAAATTCAGTCATGGCTAAAAGACCCAGGGGAAAAAACCATGATGGCGTTGTGTCAAAGGGCCTACAGGCCATGCAGTTGTATACCTGCTCCTGGAAGTGTGTTCATAATCCATGCTGGAGGGCTACTCCACAGCTCCACTCCTGTGCCCAATTTATACCCATTTAGCTTTTTGCCAGTATTATAATTTAGCTAAACAGCTCAGCTCCCTCCCTGGTGTTTACCCCCATGATGTACTCGTACAAAATAACTACGTTACCTTTCAGCCTCCACCATGCTGGGTTAGTGTGTACAAGATGGCCACTCCTTTGCCATGTCTTAGGAGACAGATCTGCAAATCCGTGAATCATTGCAGCACCTCCCCTCTGCACAATTTCCAGTCTGATCCTGTTTAAGAAGTCCACCGGGACTAGGTAGTCCTTTGGGCTCTGCAGCTATTCCTTGTTCTGCTAGGAAGTGCTGCTCTTCCTTCTTCCTCTGGACTTGCTATTGATAGCATGTATGAGCACACAACTGTGGGTTTCCTCCTGAAGACTGTGAGATCTTTTAAGAGCTTTTTTATTTTGAATGTGGGCAGTTTTGAGAATTACCACCACATACAAGGGATGAAAATTATTTTCCTCATTTTTGGGGTGAGGACTATGAGTGGAAATGGGGATATGTTGCCAGGGCAAGGGATGGGGGTGGAATTCTGGAGTGCAGATCACTGGTAAATTATTCCTTAATGCCCTGAGATTATTGCACTGTCTTCATGTGTGAAAAGGGACTAAAGAATTTAGTGTTGGTGAGTGACTGACTAGTTTTGTTTTTAGCCAAGAAGTATGTGACCCCAACATAGGAGGTAATATCATAATGTGCCCTCAGTGTGATAAAGTATGTACCTACTGGAACCTCACCATCACTTGTGAATCATCCAAGGTAACTACATTTACAGCTTGTAGACACACTTTTGAGCTTTAGTTGCACTTTCTCTGGTACTACATATAAAACAGTGTTGGTCCTCCATTAATGTCCTGCAGAACTGCTAAAAATGTACAAGTAGTTGTTCATTGTAATACAGTGACTCAGCTTTAAAAAGTAGAAACAACATCAATTGCTCCAATTTGATCTAAGATGAAAAAATTTAATTTTTTTTTTAAATTTCACATAGCTGCTGGTATTTGATATGAGAATAAAATTATTTTAATTGAAAATTGGTTTCATTTGGGGGTACTCCTTTTTGAGGGAAGATTCAGTTAAAGCCGTGATTCAGTAGCTCTGAATCAGTTTTTCTAAGGACACATTTAAAACTTGTTTTGACGTTTCTAATTTCTGCCTTCTCCCTATATGAAGAAGTTATCTGGATCTATGCCTTGAATTTGATCCATGTTGCCAAGGAGAAGATGGGTACAAGGAGAGGCTGGTGATGGCTATGACAGAAGCTGTGACACAGCCATGTCCTGTTGTCTGCTCTTAATTCCTCTCTAAAGGAAGCTCACTTTCTTTCCCCATTACCTTGTCTCACTAAGCTAACGTTAGCCTTTCATCATTCCTCTCTGTAGATTCATGATGAAAACTGCAATTTTTCAGCTGTTCATCAAAAATATTTTGCCCAGCTTTAGTGTTGCATCAGCACACTTACATGGTAAAAATAATAAGAATAAGAAAAGGCTATGATGGAAAAAAAAAAGGGACATAGTGACTACAGAGGTATTTCGTCAGAGTGTGGTTTTACTAACTTATTTGTTATCCTTCTTATGAGAACCAGATGTTACCATGGTCTTAGTGGCTGTACTAAAAATCCATAATTCTATACTGAGTTCCCAGACCAGAAGCACTGTTTTTCCTCTTAGTATTTAACAGATGGAAGGAAGTTTGATAGCACACCATTTTACTATCCTTCATAATGCATATATGGCTTTTTTTTTAAATTCTGAACTTTGCATTTAATTTCCTTGATTTACTGGAGAGTGGTGTGCATGGACAGAAATTGAGGAAACAGTATCCACAAGGGTTGTTTATGAAACTACATAAAAACTGAAAATCAACATTTTCAGTAAGCAGCTTCTGGGTTCTGTTCTGGGTTGGTGTAGAAGAATAAAAATGGTCGGTTGTACTTTAAGACTCTTATCCTTTTCCACTTTTCCAGAAACTCTGTGTATTTGATAGCTTTGGAACACTGGTGTTTGCAGTATTTATGGGAATATGGGGTAAGTCGATTTCAGCAACTGGTTTGTTATCTAATTTTGGCCAAGCCTTCAGCATCAGCCAAGAAAACAGGGATAAATTTTCACTGACTTCATTTGCTAGCATTTAGGAATTCACTGGAAAGTAGTTCCATAGAAAACAAGCACATCCACAGGAACTCATCATAAGCAAACAAAAAATTGTAGTCTTAAAAGTTGTCTTCAGTATCTGTTCTGTTTTGGTGACTTGAAGAAAAGTCTGAGAGAGGTGGTTAAGGCTGCCACATGTTCATCCAGCAGGAGCCAGCCACATGTTTAAGTATATCTGTCAAAGGAGCTGGGTTTTTTTCCCAAAGACTTACAGAGATGCTTGTGCTATTAACAGCTGTGTAACTGTACAGTGCAATTGAAAAATAGTAATTTGTTATATTTCCCAGGAATTTTTTCCTTCTGTCTTAATTTAAGAAGCTGATTGTAAAAAGTGTAGTAGGTTACAAGCACTAGATTTCTCTTTTAGCAGAGAAAATTTATATGAAACCAGGATGTTTCCCACAGGTGAAAACACTTGGTGCTGTCTTCAAGGGATTAGGCAAGGTTTATTTTCTTAGAAATAATTTATTTTATTCATATTAGCAGGCTTTTACTACAGTGCCTTATCTAGTAATTACAGAAATAAGTTTCATGTTAGGTCTGTATACAGAGTGCTATAGAGAATGTATCTCATGTAATATTTTGAATTCATATATAGGTTGACAAGAACGCAAAGTTTGCTTTCTTTCTAAAGCATATTGTATTTTTATTTCCCTCTGATGACCTCGAGTGCTTCAAAATAATTCTTGCTTTAAAGAAATGTAAGATAAAATGTATAATTTCAAAAAGAAATTTTCTTCCAAAACTCAAAATATCAGCAGGGAATTCACTAAATTAAATATTATTAGTAGTTTGATACTAATATAATCTTCTCCCATCATGTCAAGAGGTAATTTATTGGCAATTTTGTTTTTAATTAAAACTGTGCTTCCTGTTTTGAAGAATGGTTCCAGGAACCAATAATTACAAAGTTAAGCTTCATGGTTGTAGAGATGGCTGCAAGGTCTATTAGTATTCTTGTTGCAAGTCCACTATATAAAGAGGTGAATTATATTACAGAAATTCAACCAAAATTTTACTGAATCCAAATGACCCATGGTCCTGGTGTATTTCCAGCTGTAATTTTCATCTTGCTCTATTACTTTTTTAGACCTTATTGTACAAAACAAAACTAATATTAGACTCTTAGATATATTAATGTGTCATTATCATCAATACACTTGTAATAAGTGCATATTTTCTTGTGCGTATTCCCTTCAAAAGTCCTGAAGCACTATAGAAAACCAGGGAATTTGGCCTGAGGAGTTAGCCCTTTTCATACATTAATGCTCTGCCAATTCTCCCTTTGATAGTAAGACTAGATTGGCAAAGGTCATGAACAGGAGGCAGCTTCCACTTCACTTGCTGCCATTCCTGGATGCCCTCCCTGAACAAGATCAGTTAAACCAAGAAATGTTCTGCAATGGAGGCCCTTTTCAGACCTTGGTGACACAGCTTCAGAGGCAGAATACCTGGGCCAGCCTGAAGGGTGGTGGTGGGAGACACACAAAAGGGGACATCATTCAATATCATGTGAAATGACTGCTTTGATCTCCTGATTCTGAAATGTCATTTGTTTCCACTGTTAAAACAATTGTGCTGCAAAATAAAAGGAAAATGGCAAATCCAGCAGGAGCTCCTTTCCTGCTCTGAACAACTTGGCTAATAGTGGGCTGGGAGAGCTGTCCCTGTGTTACGTGCCCTTCTGCCACAGTTCTGTGAGGCTATCTTCACAGAAGGAGCCCCTACACTTCTGGGCTCTCCAGCAGCAGCTGAATTTGCAGCTGGAACAAATCAGTATAGTCTGTAGATTCCTGTGATTTGGGCTGGGCAGCAGTTAGAGGTTTATGGAAGACTAATGTCCTTGCTCTACAGGAAAAAGCAGATGAGACCCTCTGGCCTGCTGCTTGCCATGTCCTTGCTGCTTCTTAGCATGAAGGAATGGAGAAGTTCTTGTGAAAGAGGCCCCTGAATAATTGGGGGAGCAGGGTTTTCTGGAGTCTTGCCTGTTTTCAGATGCCAAGGTCATCTCAGAGCCCAGCCCATGGAGTTTCCTGGGGTTTAAATGTTTCAGTTTGGGATTTTTCAACCACACCTGATTTTAGACATAACCTTTAATGTTTGGACTTGGAACTGCATGCCGCTGAGGTTTCATCATTCAGAATGAGGAGCCAAACTAGTAAAACAACCCCCAACTTTAGGGTTAATTACTCCCAGACAATTACAGCAATTACTCACAGACAATTACAGCAATGAGAGTGCAGTTATTGGATACTACTCCTCCTGGAAACAGTGCTGCAGAGCCACACCTCTCATTTAAACTGAGATTGCACCCTCTTTAAGAATGAAACATCCAAGTGTGCCAGGGTCCATGGTACTGACACCCAGCATCCTGAGCTCCTCTCAGCCTTCCCATCTGGGTTTGTCATTGCCTCTGCTGCCAGGTCTGCCTGTGAAATGTCTTGGGAGAAGGTAATGAGTTTAGCTGGATTCATGTTTAACCGTTACTGCTTAGCATCTGTGTACCTGATCCATCAGCACTTCCAGCTATAGGAGCACAGTCCAGGGAAATGGCTGGCCCAGCCCAGTTTCTAAGCCCCATCCCATACAACAGAGCTGCACTCTCTTCAGGTTTGTGCTAGCAGAGGAGGAGAGAGCTGTATTTAAGCAGTTTTCCCTGAACAAACGTTATTTTTGTAGTCTGCAAATTGATAACCTGTCTACACAAAAATTGCAGTGTGAATGAACATAAGCCCTGTGACAATTTTTAGCTTACTGAGTTTAATTTTTCTAGAAGTCCTGCACTTTCCAGCATTTTGTCTTCATCTATCTAAACAACTTAGGTTCTTAAGCATCCCAAGTTAAACTTTTCAAAGCAGTCTGTAATATGAAATCCAAAGTGCTCATATTTTGGCCTTAGGCAGAAAGAAAATACATAGATAAAGTACATACATTCTTCAGCATGTGGTTTCACCACCATTTACCTCAGATTTCTCATATTAAAGTACATATACCTCCAAAAGCACAATTCCATAAAGGAGTAGATCCAGTTGTTTTCATCATTGCATTAGCCAGTAAAGATTTTATTCCATGTCTGTGAAAATCTATATGGAATACTGAGCCATGTGTTATAGCTCAGAGGAGTCAAGCAATATCCAGTACTCATGTGGTGCTGCTTGTTTTATCTATCATTTGTATAGTTACTTTTTTTTTGGAGTTTTGGAAGCGACGGCAAGCTGAACTGGAGTATGAATGGGACACAGTTGAGTATTTAGAGCAAGAAGAACAAGTTCGCCCAGAATATGAAGCTCGCTGCACTCATGTAGTGATGAATGAAATCACACAGGTAAGGAGTATTTTGATAACTGGTGATGGTTGCTGCTATAGACATGCTGTGAGCAGACGCTATGAAAATGGTGAATCGGGACTGGAGCTTTATAAATCAGCAGTGCCTCAAATTGATAAGCTGGCCTGAAAACAGTGACTTGATAAAGTACATGCAGGGAGAGGGAATTGATATCTAACTCAAAGCACTTTAAAGTAGTTGCCTGTTTGAGGACCTTGCGCTGCTGAGGTTCCTCTGTATTAAATAAACAGAAGTAGACATCGTCCCCAGCTTAGAAGACAATGTCTACTTTATTAAATTCCCCAAGAAATTATTAAATGTTGCTGCCGGAGGCCAAGATCACACAGCGTTTTGCTGTCTTTCCCTAGGAATGCATCAGGAAAAAATGGTGAATAGAGGGAAATGTTGCATTATTTTATATGATGCCAGGAACGTTTTTTTAACCAAAGATGTTTCTGTTTGAAATATGTATAAACAGCTATTGTTGCTAAGTACATATGGATGAAATTATGATTAATAACAACAAACTTGCAGACATGAGGATAAACCTCATTTCAATGTCAGAGGATTCATATATATGAGTATCTTAGTTTAGATTTCTATTTATTATACATTTGAGTAGCTTTAGCTTTGGCAGCTTACTCAAGTTCAGTTTCACTTTTTATTATTCTCTGTCAATGAATTACTCTGTCTTTTATCTAATCATTTGCACTGCTTTCACATTCCATCCACATTATACTGATGTTTATTAGAGGGCACTGGAAAAGTTTCAAAATTAACTGCCATAGCTGAAGCTATCCTATATAGATCTTCTTTTTATATCTTGTCCTATCAAAAAACTCATCCTGTTGAAAAGCTTATAAACCTATGCTACCTTGAATATATAAAGTCATAGCTGGAAAGTTCTTTCAGACAGTTCAAAGAGTGAAGAATATGCTAAAATATTTTATTTTGATCCTCAGAGATTCTTTAAAGACTCAGTGAATTTTCACAGTACTGCACTGAGGTAGTAATTTTCCTTGGGGAAGCCATCCCATTGTTTGTATGGAATACATTGAGAAATACAGAGATCAAGGACCAAAATTTTAGTGCCTGCTAAATTTAGCAATTGAAGTTTGAAAGATAATGACCTTGGAGACCATGATCAGCCAAGAAGGATGGGTCCACTCAAAAGGACTATGCACCCAGTCATTGCTGAAGTCAGTAAGAGCTGAGGACCCTCTGCCTCTGTGGAAGTAATTTTTATCTTAGAAGGGGCAGCAAAAAAAGACACCTGTAATCAGGAATGAATTCTGAAATCATGAATAAATACAGAGTTTCCATTAAACAAAACAAGGTACTTTTTTCCTTTTCTCCTGCCCTCAGTAAAATAAAGAGTTTAATTGGAGCACACAAAAAAAAATATGCAAGAAGGTTGTGCAGATCCTTGATCTGTTTCTTAATCTTTTACAGCAAGAAGAATATGTGCCATACACTGCATGTGGGAAGTGTGTACGGATGACTTTCTGTACAAGTGCCATCTTCTTCTGGGTAAGGTTCTTCTCTTATTCTTTCCCCTCATAAATTCACTTTCCTAGTAAGTGTCTAAAAACATTATTCTTCTGAACTGAACAGAAAAGGAGAATGGAACAGGTTCAGCTGGATTTCCATCTCATGCATAAATCAAGCCCATAAGGTATGGACCCACATGGGGAAGGTAGCTGTAGTCACCCAATACTCGTTAGCATACAGTATCAAAATATCCTGCAGTTGTAGCTTGTGAGTTATGTTTGTGAAGGTGGTCCATTGTTCTTTCCCTCATTATTTTAAGACAAATGTCTTTGCTTTTAGGGGGACAGTAAGGGAAAGACTTTGGTTTATATGCTCTCCTCCCTGCTGGTTTCTGTCTGATTTGTTCCAGCTGTGTTCTTCCATATTGTGTCTCACAATCCATGACCTCTTTCAGGTTTTGTGTTTCACTTAACAGAGCAAAGCTGTGCTCTTTAATCTTCCAGAGCTGCAACTTTAATTAAAACTAAACCTTGAAAGCAGTCCAGTCAACCATGACACAATATATAACACAATGAGCAGGCCCAGAGAGATTGCCTAGAAAAGCTGTGTCTTTTAGCATACTGCAAGTCCTCCTCCTCTGTAGCACAAACAGCAGCTCGAAAAGACCTCATTCTCGGTGATAGGATGCAGATAGGAGATAGAGTGAGAGCCTGAGCATTGGCACACTTGAAACACAAAGGAAAGAAATCCTACTGATTTGCAGTTGGATTTAAATAGGCCAGACTTCATGTTGGAGGGAAGAGATTTGTTCTGGGTTTGTCACTTATGTTACTGCACAGTTACTGTGTGTGTGGTCAGGGAAGGTAGTTCATGGCAGTTTGCTGAGATACTGAAAAAAAGATACACAGCCTGTGGACCTTAAACTGAATAATAGCTAGAGAACTAGCAAAATATAAAAGCTGGGAGGGAAGCAGAAAGAGGAGATGGCAAGTAAGATGGGGTGCCTGGATCATTATTGCAACTCCTGCAGACTACATGACTTGGCTTAAAATTTTTCTACTCCTTTGAGGGGTCTGAAGTCTGTAACAATATCAAGTGGAAGAGAAAGTGCAGCCCCCTCCATAATCAATGTAGACTCGCTAAGTACATTTGCCATCCTGCCAGTTGTTCAACATGAGTTTTCTCCCATCACATGCCTTGTGGTGCAAGATTTGATTATGCTTCTCGTATTGGCTTACATCAGTACAAACTTTGTTATTAGTCATAAAACAGACCATCTCTTTTCTTTCCTGTAGATTTACTGTGCCACATGAAAAAAGGTTCCTTTTATGGATTCTCTGTTTATTGCTTGGTATCTTATTTGATCATCCTCTTGCAATGGAATGACAGGCACAAAATTGCTTTCCTTTCGTCTATCATAAAAAGTGTTTTGAACTCACTTTTTCCTAATGCCAGTGGTTGAACATGAACATCTTTCTTGCATTCCCTTGGCAGATCCTTTTGATTATTGCTTCAGTTGTTGGAATCATTGTCTACAGGCTCTCAGTTTTCCTGGTGTTCTCTGCAAAGTTGTCACAGCACATCAGTGGAACGGAGGCGATCCGCAAGTACCTGACTCCACAGACAGCCACATCAATAACTGCTTCACTCATCAGCTTTGTTGTCATTATGATTCTCAACACCATCTATGAAAAAGTGGCAATCCTGATCACTGACTTCGGTATGCTGCTGCTGTAACTCAGGTGGAAATGTGGGGTAAAAAAGCTAGAAAAATTAGCATTTATATGTATAGTAGGTATTACAATAAATGAACACCTGTACCATGTTTTTCAGAATTTTCCCACAAAATCACACAGTACCATCTAGAAATTTTCAAATACAGATTTTCTCAATATCGTAGAAATATGATATTCAGCTCTTTGCCTGAAAAGTCCTTACGTAGGCAGCATAAAAGACCAATTGTTTACAGTTTTGTGCTTGTGAAACATACAAAGTGAAGAAAATTACAACAAGCAAGCTTTATGAAAAGAGATCAGTAAGGCATAACACATTTAATTATATTAGCTTTTGTTTATGGAGAAAATAGCTATTTTCTTGTAAATAAGTGAACTAAGGTCACCATTCCAAAGCTACATACCACTCAGATGTTGTTAAACATCAGATAAACAGTCACAAATAATAATATTCTCTATATCCAGGCCATCAATATAAAATAGCTATTTTACTTTAGATGCATGAAGTGGTGTGGTGTTTTCATTTAATACTGTTTCATCAGTTCAAAGTGTTACATTTGCATCTTTCCTGAGTCTGTTGGATTTGGATGCTTTTTCTTCCCCCGAGTTATTAGAGTTTTTGCTTCTTCTCTTTCTTTATTGTCAGAGAACAAGTTCTTTTCTTTTTAAAACCCATACAGTTTTAGAATTATGTAATGGTTACAGTATACATGGGGATTATGTACAATCAAAACGATAATGCTCTCAGTCGTATAAAGGAATATGAGGCATACAGATTCTTTGCAGCTAAGGCTCTTGAACAGCTTGCAGGTTACTTGTAGGTTGGCTTGGGTTTTTTAAATTTATTTACTTTTCTTTTCATTGCAGAACTTCCAAGGACACAGACTGATTATGAAAACAGTCTGACCACAAAGATGTTCTTGTTCCAGTTTGTCAACTACTATTCTTCATGCTTCTACATAGCCTTCTTTAAGGGTAAATTTGTAGGTCACCCTGGAAGTCCAGTTTATTGGCTAGGAAAGTATCGCAATGAAGAGGTAAGAATCTGGAACGTGGAATTAGTCTGGGTATTGCTGCAGTTAGGAGTGTATAAAGTAAAACACAGCTGTACATATTTAACACTAGGGTTTAAAAAGTGACTGCCTCCCAAGGTAATTGCCTCCTCACTAACCCCTAGCATAAAAGAATATGGCACAAGACTGGGTGGGCTTAGAAATGTATTACATGTACCCAGAAAAGTGTATTTTACCTACAGTTTGTGGCTGGGCACACAGAAAGTGTGAGAGAATATCAGTAGAAGCATTCCTATTTTGCTGGGTGACCCTCACCTGGTCATAGCACAAAGTTGCATGACTTCACCTGGTATTTCACTCTTTCACTGGTATTCTGACAACCTACCATATATGGCCTGGAACTGGCTTTTGCATACCATATGGGGAAGGTTTGCCTAGACTTCTTTGATTGTTTTCAGTAATGTTATTAAAATAAACCAGGTTGCATGATTTAAAATGCTTCATTTATGCCTGAAAAGTTACCCAGCTTCAAAAACTTTTCCTGTCTCTCCCAACCTTCAGTGTGATCCAGGTGGATGTCTTCTCGAGCTCACAACCCAGCTTGCCATCATAGTAGGAGGGAAAGCTATCTGGAACAACATTCAAGAAGTGCTTCTCCCGTAAGTTCAAACTGTTAAGTAATCTGCTCTTCCATATTTGAAAAATACTGTTTTGCTTGATGCCTTCAGGCACTTGGTCACTGAGTTTGGTAAGTGCATATTGTATTCTGAAAGAATAAGGCTTGTCCTCAGAGTCCTTTTTGGTCTGGTAGTCTGGTCTCTGGTCTCTGGTGTTTTAACTGATTTTAATTCTTATCAGAAATTCTTCCTTCCTCTGCAAGTCAGACTTGATATGTTCCAGGTTGAATATTCAAAACTGAGGTAGTAGAAGCTATGAGAATATTAAACTGAACACTTGCTTAATATTGATTGGAAGGATTTGTTTTTATACATTGGGCTTTTAAAAGTCATGTATAAATTATTACTTTAACTCATTTAGTAAATATAAATCACAATGTGATTCTGTTATATTGCCCCTTCACACTCTTATTTGTGGTTTATAAAAACCCACTTTTATGATAAGGCAACAAAAGGAAGTTTTGAACAATTCAGTAATAATTAAATCCATTGTTTAATCCTGTAACAGCAGAAATGTCGTTTTTTATTTATTTACTCAACTTTTTAGGGTTTTTTTTACCAATGTTAGTGTTCCTTTTCTCAATGTCTGATAGTTTGATCAAGAATCTGATTGGAAGATACTCTGCAGCTGCCAGATCAGAAAAAGTTGTTCCACGTTGGGAGCATGACTACCAACTCCAACCCGTTGGAAAACTTGGACTGTTTTACGAGTATCTTGAAATGGGTAAGGAACAGTTTCGTCTGGATTCACTACTGCTCCTGGATATAGACATGTTCTAAACAAAATCTTCATACAAGCAATGCTTAATATGGTGGACAGAGGAGACATTCATGTTTTCTGAGACAAAGTTTTGATTGAGCCATTAAAGATGGTTTTAAAACTTTTATTAAGCAGCTAAGCCTTAATCCATTTTATAACTAGGAAACAGCATGTGATTGTATAGGGAGGAGTACTGCTGCTTCCTTGTCTAATCCTGTGAGAAATGCATTCAGAAGACAGACCCCTGTCATGTTCTGGTGTTGCATAGCAGAGCCCTGTGCCAGACTGCTCTGCTGGAGGTCTGCAGCCACCAGGACTCATTGCTGGTAACTTGAGACTGGCAGGCCACGGCTGGTTTGTTGTCCCCAACCATTCTGTGACAACACTGCCAGAGTACTTGAGGCAGAACCCAGACACCAGTAAGAGGATTGTTGGGTTGAGCCTTCCAGTTCAGTACAGAGAGAGATAGATATGAGATTTCCAGGTCTTCATGATAAAGTTGTCAGAAAGAAATGGATATTTGAATACCCAGAGTAGTTCCTTATGCTGTGTTGTGATTTGTAATGTTTTCCTGTCCCTTTCACCTAGAAGGTTTTTCCACAACTGTTGTGCTACTATTTTCTCATCCAGAAGATTCACTAGGAACCCAGCTACTCTTTCTTGTTTCTCCTATTGGAATTTGGAGTATATAAACTATACGTGCCTACACTTTCTTATCTCCGGTAGGTGAAAGCCTCATCAATGCATGTGACCTCTCTCTTTCACAGTTATCCAGTTTGGCTTTGTGACCCTGTTTGTGGCATCATTTCCCCTGGCTCCTCTTCTGGCTCTCATTAACAACATGTTGGAAATCCGGCTGGATGCGTGGAAGCTGACAACCCAGTTCAGGCGCATGGTTCCACAGAAGGCACAGGACATTGGTGCCTGGCAACCCATCCTGCAGGGCATAGCCATTCTGGCCGTGGTTACCAATGTAAGTACGGTGCCAACAGCTGCAAAAGAGAAAATGCCTTCACTGCAGGTGCTACATCCAAATCTGGGAATGCTGTGTGTGGCAATGCAACTGAAATAATCCTTAAGGCACATCTTAAAACAGAAATTCAGCTTCTTTCTTGTTTACTTAAAAATACCATGTGTGCTCAAAATTGCAGATCTGAATGAATTTTGTGAGAATTTGGACACTAATCTGTTCTTCAGTTTTACTTAATTTTTTAAATACACAACAAAGAAACTGAATTTTAAGAGTTTCTTGAAAATATTTAAGAAAAAGGAAGATTATTATACTTCTAACAATGAAATTCAGATCTTTCACATTTTTTGTGTCAATTCACCAGTATTTTATTTGTAGGCTGCATTGTGGGAAGAAAAATAAGCCATTGTTATTTATCACTGTGGATTATTTGATTTCTTAAACAGTAACTAGTATGTATTAACTTACAGAAAATTCTTGCTGCTGGCCTTTTTTAAATGAGCAATGGCCACTGGTTTCTTCTGCAGGGACAATAACACCACAGACTAATCACAGGGAATAGCCTTCCTCTGTTTTCTTCTGTTATCAGAGAGATCCAAATATGTTATGCTCTTGGATAACTGTATTTATTACTCATTCCAGCTGGATCTTGTAATATCTATATGAAACTAGAAGCTGAACATGTATCTTAAGACTACTTTGAAGTATTGTTCCTTATCACAGTTCTCATGGTATTCAGGGCAGAGTTAGAGTGTCTTTGGTGGCCTCATGTTGACTCAGCCATGTGCAGTCTTCTGTGAGGAATGTGTTCATGCCCTGCTTTCTGCAGCTGATGTCAGTGTGCAAACAGAGCATCAGCCACTCACCTCTGTGGGGCTGCTGGCGCGCCAGGGGCTCAGCTCCAGAGACTGTCACTTTCAAACAGCCCTGCTGCACGTGTTGTGAGGACCTCAAAGAGATTGTTATTTACTACTAATGAAGTGTGGGCCATAAAGCCATGTGCTTGAGCAAATGCTAGAAGCTGTTTTCCTCCTTTAAGTGTGTTTCTTTTCTTGTTTGACATCCAGGAACTGGTCCAAGTCATCAGTCCTTCCTTTACCAACCCTGCCTTGATTTTACCTTAGTACACAGAAAGTGTTTCTTCTCTTCTACATGACTTGTTACAACTGATTGTACTTTGGTAGTGGTATCTTCTTCTCCTTTATGCATCTTCTCCTTCCTGCATGTTACCTTGTAGCAGTTGCTGGTACTTGTAAGCAACTTTTGCACAAAGCTACCAGTTTTAAGAGTTGCCGTAGGCACTCGACGCGCTATTGCATCTGTTGTTGATTTGAAGACTGATTTTAATTAGTTATGGTATAAATGGAAAACTCTGTGCAGTAAAGCTTGGGAAGCAAAGAATGTGCTGTTTGTTTGTAGTTCTCCAGCTCAATACTCTGAAATGCAGCCCATAATTCAAGAGGAAAAAAAGTTTTTCCTTTGAGAGGATGCCGTAGGATTATCTCTTGTATTTCTGTCCTTGAAGCTCTCCGGACCACATCTGGAGATCATTCTGAGAGAGAGAGGAGAGTGAGAGAGGGTTCAGATTTAGGATGATGAGAGACCTGGGACCTTGCAAAAGAGATTCAGTAAGATCAAGTATTAAGCTCTGTAAATGCCATATTCCAGCATCTTCCTGATACAAACAGGCAGCATCAAACTCATTTGGTCCAAATGGAGAGGAATTTTCTTGCCTTACTGTTAAGTTGATATTAATTCATTTATGATCTGACTAGATGAGCTAATGAACAGAAAGAAAGTTTATTTAACAAAAATTTTCTATGCTTATAATTCAGACTACACATACTCTACTTGTACTCCACTTTTAAATCTACTTCACAGTTAAAACCAGAGTAATTTAGCTGTGAGGTCGTCTCCCTGCAACTGCAAGACACAGTAATATATACTTCTTGTCAGTCAAAAACACCTACTCAGCATGTAAATATAAACAACACATAATTTTCACTTCATTTCACACTGGCATGTAGTGCTTAAAAACAGTATTTAAAAGTGCATGCCAACTACATTTGATTTAAGCCAAAGTGCAGTACAAGAATAACACCTTATCCTTGAAAATTTTCAATGAGTTTTAGACCTAGGAAGCCTCCCTTTTATTTCTCATCAGCCAAACTTTCTCTCAACTGAACTCACTTGTAACAATATTCTGGAGAACTAAATACAGATCTTGGACCACAGTCTCAAAAGGATTGTTTCTGCAACTTGTATCTTAAATATAGTTTAGCTTTTCAGGTTCATCAAAGTAAGCCAGCTCAAAAGGTAAGACACTAGGATATTATTCATCATTTTGGCAGTGGTGCTACTTGAGGTAGGGTGGGTCTTGCCGCCTTTTTAGCTCCCTGCTCTTTCCCTTCGCTGTCTTTCCCCCTCAGTCCTGTCTCTTGCATTGTGCTGGCACCAGCGCTGTATAAACACATGATGAATCAGACTAGGGAAAGGATCCACTGGTGATTCCCAGTCAGATCAGCATTGTCATCTGATCTGCTGCATGGGGCCAGGAATGCCCAAGCCAGCGCAGAGCACAAGTCAACCGCTAGGAGCAGAGGCAGGAGGTTGTTTTAGGTAGCACTGCCACCAAAGCATTGTTCAAGGAACTGTAGAAGAGGTATCCACACTTTTTTCACCCTTTCTCCCCTCTCTCCTTCCCTTTTTCTACAACTGTTACAAATACCTCCTCTGGCTGGGAATGCTGCACAAAAATGCAAATCTTTTGTCCCATGTCATCAAAATAAGGAGATACAGATCTCATGAGTTGCAGACTGGCAGGATGGGGAATAAAATACAGATATTAACCAATTTTTATGCTTCTCTGTTACCCATTACTGCTTGACTTTGCCCCTCACTCTGTCCCACAATTTTCCTGTAGTTTTTGCTGCCTCTTTTATACATATCTGCCTAAAGCTCCTTCCCCCTGATCTCATCAGATCCCTACTTCACACCTTTCTCCTCCATGTCTCTGCCCTGGTTCTTTCCATCCATGTTGTCAAGTGGTTATTTTTATCCTGGTATGGGACAAAACACTTCTCTTTCAGTCCTGGAGTGCAGCTGGTCACTCCTTCTCAAGTGCTGGGCACCAGAGACGCCTGTTGTCGTGAGTTGGCTGGGCAGCCTCTTGCTAAATACTCAGCTGCAGATTTTGCCAGTGGAAAGTCTTCCTCACAGGGAAACCTTTTGAATTCACGGTAGCAGGGGAGGAAATTGGATTGAACATAGTTAACCTGTCCTCCAGAATAGGATGTTTTGGGAAGTTCATGAGTTTAGAAAAGACTTCCCACAACAAACCCACAGATCATATTTCCTACCCAGTTTGTGACTAGCAGACTGAGTAGGACAGGGACTCTCTTGGGAGCAAGATAAAAACAAATGGTCACGTCATGTAAACCAGCACTATGCAGCCGCTACTAAAAAAAAATAATCTTGGCATCAAGAGCAGTTTCCACATGTACTATGCTGTAGTAGGAGGCAGCAAGTACCAAGATGAATTTGGGCTGGCCAGCACCTCAGAAACAGTGAGATGGTTCTAGGATCAGAGATGGATCAGTTATATATATAATTTATTTAATTCCTTTACTCAGACATTGGAGAACCTGGTGACATCTAATTTTCTATTACTGAAGAAGTCTTCTGTTGTTTCCATTAGTTTCACAAGGCAGAATTTCTTTAAGCATCTCACAGGTACTCATAAGAAGCACATTTGCTGATCTCTGCATGCACATGAAAAAAGTGTTTTATAGTATAACTGTTTTAAGGCATTCAGAAGAGCTAGCATAATTTAGAAACTGTACAGAGTGCACATGCCAGAAAGGGATTGTTTTGTGCCCATGAGAGACTACATGCTCATTTATAGAATGAACAACCACTGACGGGAAAAGAAAATATTTTCCATTTTTAGCTCATACACTAACTTTTGAGATGATAAGTATTTGACAAAGGAATGCATATTAAAGCTTGTTTATTTAATGCTTCTCTGCTTTTTTGTCTTCTCTTTCTGAAATGCAGGCTATGATCATTGCTTTTACATCTGACATGATTCCTCGTCTGGTTTATTACTGGTCCTTTTCGGTCCCTCCTTACGGGAGTCACAGCAGTCACACTATGGAGGGGTATATAAACAGCACACTTTCTGTCTTCAACATATCAGACTTCAAGAATGCGAGCAAGCCTTTTTCCCCTTGGCTCGGGAACCAAACGACATGCAGGCAAGTGTCAAATAAGAATTTGTCATTTTCCAATTAGAAAAACAATGGATTTTATATCTAAGGCATCTAATTCAGTTAGCAATATCCCATAAGAAACATTAAAACACAGGAAAACCCAGCTTATTTTGAATGGCAGAATGCAGTGGAAGTATTCACACATAAGTTTGTGCTACTCAGAAAAGTCTTATTTTAATTTGGCTTTCTCCTAGCTGATAGTTTTCAAAAAAAAACACCTTAAAATTTTTACCAGTAATTCTTAATAAAATGGCAAGAATACGACATATCAGCCAAATATGGCTTATCTTGCAGATATGATTTTACCCATCACAGTAGTTCCCCGAGCTAACTGTTCCTGGACCCGTTAAGCAGGGCCATGTCGTGCTCCATCCTCTGGCCACAGCCCCGTACTGCAGAGATGCCAGAGACCAGCTCCTGACTTTGCTGCATTGCTTTCAGGTACCGTGATCTCCGCTACCCTGCTGGTCACCAGCACCAATATGAGCACAACATTTACTACTGGCATGTCATTGCAGCCAAGTTGGCTTTCATCATTGTCATGGAGGTCAGTGTATGGGGGTGTGAGCATTGATTATTTAGTCTCGTCCCTGCCTGCAGAAAATCCTTCAGAGGCATTTGGTCCAGGCACAGCTATCAGAGCTGGTGATGTGTGCTAGCATGAGCAAGAACTTGGGAGATGTAAATTAAAAGTAACAACATTAGAAAAAGAATTCCCTGAAATCATGACATCAGTTGAGGATTGCCCAACATATCTGCAGCTTCTTTTCTCAAGAACTGTAGAATAATCTTTTCTTAGCAGAAATAGAATCCATGTACTTAGAAGAAGTTTGCACACAGTGTCCTGAATACATGTACATGATACCTGTACGTAATACATGTATATAAAACAGGTACAATACATGGCAGGGTGAAATCTATGAAGACAGGCACTGTAGGAAGTGAGTCTCTAGAGGATCATCAAAAAGCAATTGTTCCTTCCTCTGCAGCTACAAAAGATGGGAATCAGTCCAAGATGAAGAGAGAGAAATAATGGGAATTATTTAATTATAAAATATATTTAGGGCCTGATCCAGGGACTACTGAAGTCATCAGAAACTGGTTAGAGCAGATTTCCTGTGTCAAAGAAAAGTAATTGCCCAGAGTCATTTGAGCAAACCTAAAGAATCTTATAGGAAACTGTAACCACTGTTTCCATGCGGGAGGGAAGCGCTGTGTACCAGGGTTTCCCCAAAGCAGACAGAGAAGTCCTTGCTCAAATCAGGACTGGAAAATCAGAAATTCTTTTTTATCAGATAATTTTTCTACCTTATCAGTCATGCCTTTTTAAAATCTTTTTTCTACCATGTTAGATACTGGTACTGAATCAGCTCAGAGTCTTAAGACAAAAAGTGACATTTCATTTATAATCATAATAATGTCCTGTTCAGCCTGACTGACATTTTTTCATTTTCACCTTTCCCAGCATGTCATATACTTCGTGAAGTTTATTATTTCATATGTAATTCCGGATGTGTCAGAAAAGACCAAGAGCAAGGTCAAACGAGAGAAGTACCTCACACAGAAACTATTACACGAGAATGATCTCAAAGGTGTGAAAAAAAACATGGGCAAAATAGCTGACAAAATTATCAGAGGAGCAGACAGCATTTTCCGACCTAAAGATGAATAAGGGTTATGTCTGTTATTTTTCATATGGAATAACAGTAATTGAACAGCTAATACTGTCCAGATATTAACAATAGCTATCAAGCACTTTGGATTTACTAAATATTGTTTCTTGCAAGTCTTCCCATACTCATTTACCAGTTTCCCTTGGACAGATGCAACCACTGCAACACTGATGAGAGTTATCATTTTTAAACAGCTTTTTAGGACATATTAAAAACAAACAAAACAAAAAAAATGAAGGTGAAAATTATTTATGCTCTTAAGAAGATGCAGATTAATTCCCAAACACCTAGGCTGCTTTCTACTTTTTTTAGGCATCAGCTATTAGATAACTAGTCTAATTTGAATAAAACCTTAAGAACAATAATGATTTGCTGTCAGAATATCATCGCATCTAATGTTTTGATTGCTTGCTAATGCAAACCTCAGTTATAAAATGAAGAGGAAAAGACAAAACATGAAGGAAAGAGAAAGAAAATACAACTCAAAATCCCATTGTCAAGCCATTGGAATTGACATACTAAGTGTGGTTGTTTGCTACTCTGAATTAGCTATGCATACTGAGACTTAAATGGATAACAGGATATTTCAATTAATCATGGATTTGGATCGCAAGAAGCAACAGGACTGTAAGCCTATCCTGTTCATCAATCTCTGTGTAAACAGGAGAATTGCCTTTGAAATCAATGCATACAAACTGACCTTACAGCACTGCAAGTGAGTAGAAAACTCAGGCATTTTATCTTTCCCCAGTCAATGTACTTTCATGAGTTCACTTGCCCATTCTGAGCTAAATGCTCACAGTCTTGAAGGTCTCCCACCTGTAAAAGCACTAAGTGTTAAAAGTCTTTTCACATACTAAATCAATATTTGTGGAGGGCTGTCTTTTGCATTTCTCTCACACCAGAACGTGCTCTTCCCTGAGGTTTTGACATAGGACAAGTGTGCAGCCAAACATTTTGATACAACATTATGTGATAAAGTGAATTCTGACAAGATATGAATCTACTGAAACCAAAGATTGGAATAAACCATTTAATAGGCCTTAACCATGCTATGAAGCTTTAAATAATACAGAAGAATGTCAGAGGTGTGGAGGCATGTGCTGCAGCCTTATCAGCTTAATCAGTCATCTTTAAATCAGGTTGCCAATCTGCTTGCTTATTTTGGCTCCAACTGAAAACTGGGAATTAGGGAATTACACATTAGGCATGTATATGGATGGTTATTTTGTGCCTTGAAGCAGTGATTATTAACTTGCTTTCTTTTTTAACAGTTTTAATGGACCAATTTATGTAAATCATGAAAATGAAAACCTTTTTAAAAAAAGCAAAATATGTCTATACTCTATAAACCAGGTAATTATTTTGTGTTTGTAATTTTGTGCTCTTCTTAAATGCAATAGATATGCAGAATTTTTAGGCAGATTATTCATATAGCTTTTTAAGTATGAAGTCCATTTACTGAAACTAAATAGCATTTAAGAGATGTATTTTATCCGGTCAATAATCAGAAGGAATTAAACCTATGAATTTTGCAGCAAAATCTCCAAATACTGAGCGCCGTATAACTCAAGCCTGTCTTTTGAAGCAAACCCTACAGAATCATAAGGTCATTCAGACTGGAAAAGACCTTTAAGATAATCAAGTCCAACCATTAACCTGACACTGCCAGATAATCAAGTCCACCACTAAGCCATGTCCCTGAGAGCCACATCTGTAAGTCTTTTAAATACCACTCTCTGAGCCCAGCCATCCAGCCAGGTTTTTATCTAGCAAACAGTAGGTCTGCCCAAGCTACTGTGAGCAGATCAGCACCCATTTGGCCCCAGGGACCTCTGTCTGTCTGAGTGGTGTAGCAGGTCGCTGACCATTTCCCTTTGCATTATGAGGGCTTCATTCTGCTCCTGCCCGTCTCCCAACTCAGAGGGCTGGGTCTTCAGAGAACAACTGCTCTTATACTTAAGATTGAGGCAAAGTCTCATTGATTACCTCAGCCTTTTCCTCATTCTTTGTTATTGTGTTTCCCCTCCCATACAACAAAGGATCAAGAGTCTCCTTAGGCCTCCTTTTGTCACTAATATGTTTATAGAAACATAATTATTGTCTTTTGCAGCAGTAGCTAGACTAAGTTCTAGCTGGGTTTTGGTCGTTCTAATTTTCTCCCTGCATAACCTTACAGCATTAATCTTCCTGAGCTGTCTGCCCCTTCTTCCAAAGGTCATCAACTCTCCTTTTTTACCTGAGTACCAGCCAAAGCTCTCTGTTCAGCCAGGCTGGTCTTCTTTTGAATATTTAGAGGTGGAGACTCCTCCCTGGGCCACCTGTGCCACTACTCAGTCACACTCACAGTGAAAAAGTGTGTCAGTTTCTGGCCACTGCCTCTGGTCCTGTCACTGCATAATACACCAAACTTTCAGTTAAAAAAAAGTTTTGTGCAAAAAACTGTTTCAAGGAACAATTTTACTGAAGTACTCAGGATTTCCCTGTGCAAAATTAGTTGGGTTAGAAAGGACAGCTCCTTTCATACATGGAGATTTTGATTTTAGCTTTCAACTGCACCTTTCTCATTTGTAGTTGTGTTCAGATGAGAGATGCCATTTTTATTCCCTCACCAGTGATCACGGCACTGCTGTGCCCTAAATACCTTTCCAGGTGTAGTGTTAGAGAGCTGGGACAGGTAAAGAGGCATCCTGTGATAAAAGGGGGGAAATGCAGCACAAAATGGACCATTTCAGGTAATTATTTGGTCTTAAGGAAACTCTTTGAGAATTAAAGAGACTAGGAAACGAATTGTCATACAGTGAGCAGTGGCAGAGCTTAAGGCAAATTTTCAGCAATGTCTAGACTTTTGCTCCCTGTTTGATACCTGGGGACTCTCCAAGTTGTTTCTTCCTACAACAGTTGGCATCATTTCCTAAAAGGGGAGTTAGCCCTCAGTGTCATAAAGAGTTTATCTTCCTGCCTTTAAAATAACACTTAAAAATCCTGCTACATCAGCAAAGCCTATGTAGCTATGAATTGGGCTCCTCCCATAATAAAATCCTAATCAGCCCTGAGTGTGTTTCTATGTAACCTTTTTTGTTCAGATGACAAATGTGCTTTTGAAACCAGTCTTCCTCTCGTCTTCATTTTCTGGGAGGCATCACAGCCTGGTCTGGGCACCCATGGATTGAGTTCCTGTTGGTTCAAACTGACCCAGAAGGCAGCTTTAAAAGTCACTGACAGACCCTTAGTCTGCAGAGCTGAAACCAGAGCTGGGCGCAAGAGAGTGGTGAGCTCTGCATGGGCATCACCTAGCCAGCATTAACTTCTTGCTCTAGTGATTTGCTTCTGAAACTCCATGCTCCTTGCTAATGTAGCTGTAACATTTCATTTCAGAAGACATTACATCAGGAATTCAGTTCAGTTTGCCAGTTTCTGGCCACTATTCAAAGCAGAGTTCTGAATCAGAGAAAGAAGAGGAAAACCAACATAGTGCCTAATAATTGCATTTTAATAGTTTGATTAAGCTGTGCAGTTTCTGAAGCCTCTACTTCCAGCTGCTGATATGTGCTCTGCTTGCACGCAGAAAGCTCTGCGGAGGCATAAGAACAAAATGCTGGGGGCCAGCTGCCAACATATGAGTATTTGTATATTTTTTTTAGGCTTGGTCACTTTAATTAAAGATGTGCTTGAAGACAAAATCAGCATTTGTTTTAAACGCTGAATCCATTTTACCTTTTTTCTACACTTGATATGTAGGTCAGACTCCTACTTTGTACAGATCTGTTGAAGTCAGGGTGAATTTGGACCAGTGACCATTTCATTGCCTTAACAAGCACCATAAATTACAGACTATCACCACTGTTTTAGCTCTGTGTATGTCAATAAAATTCAGAATGTAAGAGTGTATTTTTTGTATTTTTTCTAAGAATGTTTGCAATTAGTTTCTGACTATTAAGATTTCTTTATATTTATTGTCATTAAATAAAGTCTTTTTTAAAATATCAATACATCTGATGTTGTTTAGTTTTGTTTTTTTCCTTGAATGATACTGCTGCTGCCAAATGCTACACTTAAATTATTACAGTGGCGTCCCTGTCTAATTTCCAAATCCATCCTCTTTTTCACTCTTATTCCATTAAACTGTTACTAGTGCTGAAATTTATCTCCTGTGCTTTTCTGCATCCCCTAGAAGGAACTAATTCCTTTCAACACCACGTCAATGACAAGGACCATTATGTTCTCATACAAATAAACAGTTTAGGTCTTTATAACCTTTCACTCCTGTCATGATAAACCCTGTGTTATGTTTCAGAGTCATCATTTATGTCTTCATCTGGATTGAGTCGGAGATGCTCCCAGCTCCAGGCAGTCTACTTGTCTCTCCAGCCATCAGTTCTCTTCTGCTTCTGCTCTGGGTCTTGCTCTCTGCTTCGGGGTAATCCTTTCTTAAGACTTAGAGAACAGAAAGGTTAGAGGGTAATTTTAAACAGAGACCTTCCTTGCATTGCGATGTGTTGGTTTTGTTTCACATAGAGATTCTCAGGATCTGCTTTCAGCAGCTTTATGACAGTTGTAGAAGCAGAAGTACCATGACTTCCAACCTGTTTTCTGCTGACTAAGGGCTGTGCGTCTCACCGATGCCAGTACCACATTGCCCTGCCACTCTTGCTTTGATTTGGCTTTGTCAGAGCAAGAACAGAAGAAACTTTAGAATGAAGCATAATAAGGATTATTGTCCTACAAGCAGAAAGAAGATACAGTATCATCATAGTCCAAATCCATATGAGGATTGTGCAGTTTTAAATGGACTTAGACATTTAAAACTGTTCAAACAACAGGCTTTAATTATTTTTCTACTTAATATACAAATAGTCATAGCATAGCATTTTATTTCTGGTGATGCTAGAATGTAATTCTTTCTGTCACAGAGCAGCTGAAGTGGACTTATTTTGGATAGTCAGTAAATAGCAGATGAAAGCACACTGTGTTCTGCCCCACCTGGAACACCCCACCCTGTTAGTGTGCTCTGCCCACACATCACCAGAGATGTCAGCAAAGGTAAGAGCAATTCACACCAAGTCTAGATTTTTCTCTGGTATGCCTACCTGTCATTTCCAGTCTATCACATAAGACTGCTTTTCCAATACAGGGGAGTAAGTGATGGTGGCTGCAAGTTTTATTTTTATTTGCATTTTTGTGGACCTCAGGCACGGATCAGTAGCAGGTATGCAAAACACTGAAAAGATATGGATGTAGTTAGTCATCAATAACCTCAACACAACTTGGAGCAACATTTTCCTCATAAGAAAATAATGTGTTTTAATAGCCTGATAATAGTAAAAAGTTATTTTTAGGAAACTTAAAGAAAGTGTTTTTTATTTATAAGCTGGAAGTGCCTCAAAACAGGAGTCTTTTAAAATTGCTCTCTACAATTTCTGCTGCATTCTCTGATACATCCTATAAAAACAATGCTAATTGCTGAGATTAAAATTACAATTAATCAGTCAGGAATTGTATCAATTGTATTAAGATAAACTATTCTCTAAGAATATGTAGGCTATGGTAATATCCTAAATGCTGAAGAGAAAGAAAACGAACAAAGGGTACACAACACAGATCAAGGAGAAAATCCCATGGCATTCCACAGTGCCATGCACAGTCCAGGACACCAAAAAGCCACCTCTAGCATATGAAGAGAGAGTCGGGGGGAGGACAAGGTAGGGGGAGAAACTCATACCTTAAATTGTGCGACACAAGAGAAATTACAACCAACTCTGATAGCACTAACATAATATCGGGGCGGGGGAAGTTAGGTGTTTGTACAGTATCCATGTAATCCTCTCACATAATTTCTCAGCTTTTTGAGAAACTGTGATGCCTGCAAGTGCCTATGCTGGCAGCCACAGCCACCTGCAGCTATCGTCTTAGCTCCCATTCTCTGGGATGCTGCTTGGTCTCGTGTTACAGCCATACTGTGCTCGCTCATGCAGTCATGTTCAGCCGGTCTGGCTGCTCAGAGTGAGCAGTAACTCATGAACCTCGCTGAATGAGCACTGCAGGATCTTCGCTTGCTGGAGTCATGCAAGCCAATGGAAATTGTGACCAACACCCCAAGCCTGGCATTCAGCCCTGAACATCCATCCCTCCCACTGAGGATGGAGGGTGCTGGGGGTTTCTCAAGTTCTTGGATTTTATAGAGCTCAGAGTACCCAGGCTGCCAGGGGTTAAGATTACTTGTCCTGTGAAAATATTTTGGCAGCCATGCCAGCATAAGGAGGCAGGGGCTCTTCCTTCTCCCTGCCACCCTGGGGCTGCCTCCTGCCAACCCCCATGTTTGTGCAGCTGTCCACTGGGCAGGGGAGTGTGGCTGCACGGATGGATGTGCTGGCACGGGTGGCCGTGCTGGCATGCATGGCTGTGCTCACACAGGCAGCCTGCGGCCACACGGGCAGCCTGACAGAGGGTCGTGCAGGGTGGGAAGCAGAGGTGAGATGGTGGGAGAGGTAGCCCAGCTTCAGGGAAGGCTCTGAACCAAAAAATCTACCAAAACACAGCCAAACAGGCTCCTCACCCCATAGTTATTTTAATGAGTTCAAAAAAGAGGGACTTGCCTGCCTGCGTAAGCTGGTTACACAGATGAGTGGGCAGGGTTGTGCCTTTAAGAATCCCCCTCACAACTGCAAACAAGCAGATCTGGTCTTGGCACCTGCTCTGTGTCCTCTGAATATCCCTATTCAGGTGTAGCTATTGTGCTTTGAGCTCAGGCTTCACCCGAAGCAAAGTGAATTTTCCAAGTTCAGACATGTTGTCTGTGTGCTCATATCTTTAACTATACAGAAGATTATATAGATGGCTAAAAACTCCCACAATAGGGTCCTTTATCATTGCCCTAAACACGGTTTTGCAAAAATATGGCATTGTTCTATTAGAGATTGCCAAAATGTCTCCTGGACTCTGAAAGCCCCAGGACAATGAGTTTCATGAGGGCAACCTGTAGGAGCCAGCTGTGCATCCTGGGACAGAGGTGACACTAGACAAGGGTATTTGCAGGAGGTTTTGGCCAGAGGCAGAGGTTGCAGGGTGAAGGCAACAGCAGCCCCATGTCCAGACACGCAGCCCCCAGGTTACAGCACTGAAAGCTGTGCCAAAACAAGGACTGAAAACTTCTTGCCATATCTGCTGTTAATTAGTAACTACTTACTTAGACCTGGGAATGGCAAAAACTGATCTGCCTTTCCTGGAGCACTGTATCTCCAGATTAATGATAGGTATAGACCTGTTACTGCTCACAGCAGCTTTCTTTTTTAAAAGACGCTAAAGTATTTCTTTTTATCTCTTAGAAAGGTATATGCACATGAACACTGAACATTATATCACTGGTTTTGCACATGACTACAAATAAAAGAAAAAGGCTGAATTTGTGTTTTTCATAACTTATAGCTTTTACTGAGAAGCATAAGTAAGCTTTAAAAAAAAAAAGGAAAAAGGTGCCAAACTGATTTTTTTCCTTGTTAGCCTGCTCCTCTATTTTTTCCCCAGTGATCTATAAGGGGGAAGAAATGTCACCATCCCCCAAGAGGAGCCATTAACAAATCCCTTCTTATCTTGCAGTTAAAGTAATGACATCTTATTGACAGTGCAGCAGAACAAAGAATGTCTTATTGAAAGCTCCAGTGCAGGAGGATTGGGCTGTCTTCAGGACCAGAGACCTAGTAATGAAAACAGGTTTTACTGCTAAATCAGAGACAATGTCTGCTGTAGTTCTCCAATGGCCTTTAGCAGTCCCAGGCCCACAGAAGGTGTGCATAGTTCACCAAGGTATCACCTGCACCACAAACTCAGTCAAGTACAGAGACCTTACTACAAGAAGTATGTCTAAAGTAGCAAGCAGTTAAAGTGTGAGCTATGGTACGTAAGAGAAAAGTACTGGAACTTTTCCACAACACTGTACTTGACACATGGATCAGCCTGGAAGTACAGGTCCATCCATTTCTTACAATCTTATTTCGTCTTGTCAGAGTCTATGACAAATTATGTCCTGATTTCTGTACCTCATTAAATTCTTTAGACCAGCTGCAGATATTTTTGATGAGCAAACATGAGTTGGTGCTTTGGACTTTGGTTGTCATGTCTATGATCTTATTAAAATTATTAATGTATCTTTGTTCTTTAGACAGATTCACCTTCTTGTAGCCTGCTCTCAGTATCTTGTGGGTACAAAGAGAATTTTGCAACCCGGATATCAGAGTTAGGTTCATTGTATACATATGGCTTTGTACAGATGAAAAATCAGTCAGTTACAGAAAATGTAACTGTGCCTCTCAAATTCACCCAATCAAAGGGGAAACAAGAATGAAGGTTGTCATAGCACTGAAGTCTACAGTTTCAAGCAATCTAAACCACTCCTTTCAGAGCTCATGTCATATCCGGTGTCCCAAAGCTTTCCTGCACATTTTTCAACTATCACTTGTGTTTACTTGACATCCTGAAGAAATAGCTCAAGATGCAAAACTGGGAGAGAGCTAACTCAAATCATACAAATACTGAATATTCTTCTACCAGCTCATCACAGGGTCAGTGGACACAACTGCTGGTGCACAGAAAGAGCAGCAGCACAGCAGGGTAGGAAAGCAAGACCCACTTGGGGTGCTTTAAAGTCTTGTAGACTCGTGGCTGGTGTCCTGGCTGGGGAGGTAGAAGAGACAGCTAAGATCTCTACTACCTAAGAGTCATCATTCTCCCTCTCTATCAACCTTCACTATGCACATCATACCTCAGGCCTTTGTGTATGCTGACAGCCTGGTCAGAAACAGAAATCAGCAACTTTCTCAGGCCATCCTGGGAGGTTGCTGATTTCTCACTCTGACCAGACTGTCAGCACCCATAAGCCCTTTGTGAAGATGATTCAACTCATTAACACAAGACAAAATTCCCCCATTTTTATCTATACAATTTTATTCTGGATAAGTGAGTCAGCCTGGTTCATTACAGATCCAAACACCACCAGAACCAGAGCAAGTGTTGAAGGAATGCACAGCCAAAAACTGGGGGATCAAACCTGCCCTGTCAGGGTTTATGATGTATTAGATCAACTGAGTCAATGGAATGAACTGCAGCTTTCAAAGTTCCATTACTTCACAGAGTAGTTACTTTGTTTGCAAATTCTTTTTTTTATTCTTGTCTGTATTTTTGTGTTTATAAAGCCAATGCATCACATCTATACAGCACATATATAATAGACTAAGACAGAATGTGAATGTACATTAAGAAAGTGCTCAATTTATCAGTATTACATTTAACAGATCTTAGATTAAATACAACTTACACTGTTGAGTAAACAAAGATTAATATTAAATGCTGTCTGTGCTAGAGCAGGAGAAAGCAATATGTGATGTCTTAACTTGTGAATATGCATCTTCAAAATGCATCAGCGAGGCCAGAAGGAAAGTGGAAGAGGACCAAATTCAAGCCCCCTGAGGAAGCTGAACATCTACCAAGGCTTGGCCAGGAGAATGCTGAAGGACCTGTGACAGAGCAAGGCTTGATCTCACTACTGGCTTCTGAAAAAGCCACTAATAATGCTGGCAAACATCTGGCTCAGGAATACAACTTCCATTTTTCAGATAACCCTCTTCAAATAAAGCTGAATTCTCAGGAAAATAAAAACTTATGAAATATTTAAATATATATTTTAATAGAGAAAGAAATTCTTAGAATAATGAGTCAGGACATTCCCAGTGCTTCTTCTCTCATACTTGCTACTGTAGGTCCTACATGGGTGCTAGTGGCTTTGTGCAGCACTTTCCTAGATTATTCATGATTAAATGTGCAAGACATGATCTGTAGGTTCAGACAGCCAAGCCCAAAGAGACTATATTCAGCACGGTGGCCAAGAGGGTCTCCAAATTCCCTCTTCTTCACCCAGGAATAAGATAAAAGTGTGCCCAAACCTCGGTTCTGAACCCTTCAGCTTCAGCAGTGCCTGATTTGTACATATGATCTAATAAACATCCTCTTATTTGTCTGGCTTTAGCAAAAAATAGAAACACCCAGTTTGCCCACTTAGATATCCCATAATGAGTCACATTTGTGCAAAAATTCCCAAACCTTTGCTTTCTTTTGTTGCTTGTGGTTTTCACGCGGTCTTCAAAAGAAGGAGGACTGAATATACTTGTACTTTGTAGCTTATGGTCACAATGGCATCAGAGCAGTTCTTCTCTACCCCACTCTGGTGGACTCTCAGCAGCAGAAAGCTCATAGGAATCCAGCAACCACCACATCTAAATCCAACATCTGGCTTCAGTCAGCCTCCGACATAAGCCTAACCACTCCATCTTATCATCCTTTTTTTGCTTTATCTTTCCAGTGTGACAGGAGTTTCATCTTTTTAAATATACACATTGCCTGTATTTAAATACCAACAGTCTCATCTGGCCTACCTATAATTAAACCATTATTAGACTAACGTAATTTCATTTCACAAATGGCTTATATAGTACAAAAAATCCCACAAATTAATGTGTGGCTCTTTGCATTGATTTCATTTATTCCTGTTGTCTGGCCTTAAATAGGATTGTGACTTGAAAAGTCAGGGTATACTGTAGATAAAATTTTGGACTGCCCAACACTAAAAGGGTTAGAAAACTGTAAACACATAGTCTGTAAAAGATACTTACTACTTTACTTCAAGAATCACCATTATTCAGTTCATGGGCCCCTTAAGTCCAAGTTATCTAATGAATTATCCTCAATCATACTGGCAATACATTAATTGAAATGTTACATTTTGTCAACATTTGTAAAATGCTTACAGATAAGTCCAACCTGATCTTTTAAACAATTTTCATTGCAGGAACGTAAAGTGCAACACAGCTACTCTTGATGCAGACAGTTTTCCAAAGAAGACATTCCATGCTCAGTATAGCCAAGTATGGTGAATCCCTCCTGCTCCTTTTTCTCCAACAAAACCACTGGAGGAGTTGTTTGCACTCTATATTTTCAAAGTATCTTCTAAGTAAAGTTCATTTCAATGAAGCACGAGTTCCTCCGAAAGCTTCTGGAAATGTACTTTGCAGAAAGATCAGAAGATCCATCTTCTTCCTCTTTTAATTTGACACAAAAGAACCTGCACTATATTGCCTTCCAGGTCAAGAAGGTGCATCTCCATTCAGTCACAGTGAAACAGGACATTCTCAAATAAAAACTGCAGGAAAGATAATCCCAATTATTAATGAGCTTCAGGTATACTAAAGAAACAAATGAAATATCATGTACATTAATTTGTAAATGATCAAAAGTAAAGAAATACCAGAAAGGACACCAGTAATCTTGCCCTTCTCTAGAAGATCCCACCTCTAAAATTACACACAAATGCTTAGTTCAATATTTTTTTTCTTTTTATTGTAAAACTTATATAACCAAGTGTCTTAAAGTAATGGCTGGGAAGACAAACTTAACTTTTAGGTTGACACTGATCTCCCAAATAAGCAAGGGGCAGGTCTGGGGATGGGGCATTCCTCCAGCTTGACTGATGGCACCACCACTTAAAAGCACAGCAAGGAAAATGGGCAGGGAGGGCAGAATGAGAGTGGACCCAGAGGACCAAGTTTCACCTAAATCCGCATGATAATCACATTTCTTCACAGAACATTGTCCTTAAGAGAGGTTGTTCTGAGCCTGCTCTTCAATAAAGGGGATAATAGCTCATGAGAACAACAATCACAGGAGTGATTTTTCTAGTCAGCTTTTGTTCTTGTACTTGGCCAGTTTATGTGCAGCCTAAGGGTATAAATAGAGAGACTACAGAGGGGATTAACAAGCTTCCTTTCTAGCAGGGCTCATGTGCCAAAGAGATGACTCTATTAGCATTATTTCCCCTCAAAGGTTTGTTTCACTCAGAAACCAGCACAAAGGCACCAGACTCCTTTTGGGGCCCCATTTTTTCCCCTGAACAGGAGGGAGCCTCACGTGTGGATCCAAATAGTTTAGTGTTTTTCCTTCTATCTAGGATAACCCAACCAGGTTTTGCACCTCTCTTTTGCAGGCCATAGTCAGAGACAAAATTTCTGGGGGGATTTTACACCCCTACAAGCTCCACATCAGCAGCCACTTCTCCACTACAGCATTTTAACACATTTATTTGACAAACAGGTTGTTAGTGATGCTGTGGCCTTTCACTCTTCTGTGTACTGGCAGCCTAACAGAATGCTAGAGTGAATGGGGAATACAGGGATTTGAAAGGTAAGCCTCACCTCCTCAAGTTTTAGGGCTCTGGAGGGTAGACATCTATACTTGAGCAAGCCACCTCAGGGTCCCTTCATAATTAACAGAGAAAAACTGGCACTTTGCAGGTGTCCTCTTTCTGGTCCATTTTGATTGACATTGGGATGTGGTGAATCACCTGAAAGTAAAAAAAGAACTGGCTGAGTTGTCTGCAGGTGACTAGACAGGGTTGTATTTCTGCTCCTCTTCTCTATCTCCGATGGACAACTTATTTTTCTCAGCTCCCAGCTACTCAGTTAATGCCCAGTTTCTCAGGTTGGGGGCTTTTTGTTTGCTTGTTTTAAATACAATCTCATTTTTGCAAGGCTGTTTAAAAATTAATATACCCTTTTTAGGGATAGATCTCACACAAATGTAACCATTATGGAGAACTCAGAGAGGCACAGTAGAGAGTGCAATGACTTCCCATGGAGTGAACAGCTGGAGAATGATGACATGAACATATCCACCACCACAGGAACAGCAGCTTTGCTCTGTACTAGGCACTCCATAGGATTCACCAGAATATCTGCACATTAAATATGATCACAAGCTTAGACGCTTCTTTGGACCAGCTCTAGGTTCCAGCATGTCAATGGATGAAGCCATCACAGTCTGTGGCTGACACCATTCTCACAGATGCATCTTTGAGCAATTCTAAAAGTTAATCAGTCTGATTATGACCATCCATGTGGTGGGCCATAATCAGCTGCATGATCCTGTCCGATATGTGCAGTGCTCAATTTCAGCAACTAGAAATAGTCTGCATGACAGGATAATCACTCCTCCCAGCTGCCTTGTGCACCGCCAGGATGAAGGCTGAGAGCCATCCAAACGGCTAAGCATGAATTACTACACTGTAACTCAAAGTCAGTGGTATCTTTTATTAATCATTTATAGATCTGTGCATTATTAATATATGCAGAAGCAGCTCGCTCTCTCTCTCTCTCTCTCTCTCTCTCTCTCTCTCTCTCTCTCTGGTGGAATTTGAGTGATTTGGGGGAGACCAAGGAGATGAAGAAGCAGAAGCCCAGCAGAGCTTTCCCAAAAGAGCAGGAGAGCTGCAGAAGTAGGTCACAAAACCTCTAAGTGAGTAGACCAGCCCTTCCCTCATTAGGCTATTTTTAAGCACACAGGACCAGCTCCTTGTCTAGTATAAAGGAGTTTGGTACCATTGATCCCATTTCAGCCAGACATACTGATGCTCTTGGAAAATTAGGCCTGTGATTATTTAAATACACGGAAATAGCCTGCAACATACCGTGATTACAAGCCCAAAAGCTATACTAAGTGTGCAGTAACACTAAGCAGGACAGGCAATGCACTGCAGTAACAGTAACACTTTAATGTTTCTCAAGACATGAGGCCAAAGTCCTTTTAATGCTTCATGATGAATACATTATAGAGGTGAAGCTGTCTCTCTGTATTTATAAAGCAGATATTGCCTTCTTATTCACTGGTCCATGTTTTTTCTTTACCAACAGATTAGACCTGCCCTCTAGAACTTCTTCACTTGAGGACTGAATCTCTGAACCACTATGAGAAATTAAAAAGCACTCTTGGTTTTACAGAAATCCTCTTGCTTTTACAGAAATCAGCTCCTCCTATCCAAATATCTAATTAATTTCATAGCAAGCATTTTCCAACATTTTTTCTTTTCAATCTATTTATTGGCCTGTGCTCTGCAGCACCTTACAATACAGCAAGACCAGCTTGCTTTGTCTGCTAACATTTGTACCGTTCCATGAAAAAAGCAATTTTAAGGAATGAGGTATCTATCTCTTAGCAACCTTTTTAATTAAGTAAAAAAGAAAAAAATTCTTTTTTTCTTTTTGCTTTGTTTTGTTTTGTTAGAAGAGCTGAATAGGAAATATTTTCCCTCCCCAAGATAGTTTCTAAGAGTCCAAACTTACATATTTTTGCAACCAAAGAAAACCCAAGACCTTGGGAAGTTTTCCACAAATATATTTAAAAGTCTGGAAAGGGCTGGAGTAAAGCCTTTACACCAGGGGTTTGGGGAAAGCAGACTGAGGTTCTCTGCCAATGTCTGATCATCTAAAATGACAGTACGAAATTATTTCATTAGAAGTAACTCAGTTAGTCCTTCCCAGTTAATTTTTATCCCAGCTACCATCCAGCATCTGGGCACACTCCTGCCAAGTTTGAAATGAGAGAAGCTTGACATCACTCAAAGATTTCAGAATCCCAGGACGGGCCTGGGACACTCCCCCATGGTGGAAGGAAGAAGAGAAATGTTCCCCCCTGCCCTTGTCTTTCCCCTCCTCCTCCTCCCTCTTCTTCCTAATTTGGACCAGAAACACCTCACTTTAGCCAGGAGCCTTTCTGTGAGACTTTCTCTGTGTGTTCATAAGAAAAAGAATATTTTTTCTTAACAGCATCAATTTAGAATAATTAGTTTAAGAGACAAAAAAAAAAAAAAAAAAAAAAGTGAAAGATATTAACTCCTTAGAGTGTCAATGAGAAAAAAACATATTAATCTATAGTGTCAAAATTAACATAATTCTATAAAGTCCTGAGAGTGAAATATTGCTGCTAAAACACATCTAAGTCCATAACATAGAGCAGATAACAGCTGAGACCTAACTTTTCCTGGTTTTGTCATGCAATTTGATGGAAATTTTTAAAAATCCAGTTTTTATGTGATCCTGTCCACGTAGTGACATTGATATATGTTTTGAGACCAAACTTTTGCAGTCCAGAAGTTGATCCTGGCTAGGACTAAAACTTTTAGTTGTCAAAAAAGTCGATTTTATTATTGTTTCCATTTCACTTTTAGGGTGATTTTCAGTGGTCTGTATCTTTCAAGAAGTGTGTTTAATCCTTGCTGGGAGGTTTGATGAAAACCTGAGCAGTGTAGGAAACCTTATATTTGTAGTATAACTTGTAAAAGGGTGGTAAAGTTCCATCACTTTTGAATTGATACGTTAAAAAAAGATACACGGATGCTAGTTGGATTTTAAGATTCACAATTGTCAACTTAAATGTTGGAGGAATTTTCAGGTTTTGGATCTGGATCTTGGGAATGTAACAATTTTAGCTGAGCAAATTTTCAGGATTTTAAATTAGGAAAAAGACAATTCATGAAGAATCTTGCAATTTGAAAAAAAACCAAATTACTTGGTTTTTTTACACCATTTACAAATGCATGCAACATTTTCTGATCTATAGCTTACCCTTGTGAATGATAGTTTAGCTTACAAATAAAATGAGATGTACAGACACTGCATGAAATTAAGTACTGATTTGCATTGCTTTGTAAAGACTGGATTTATACTAAAACACATTTTCTTCATTGTAAAGCCAGTCCCCAAACCAGAATCCAAATTAAGTTTTCGGGGATTTTTCCTTACAGATAGAAAAGAAGGAAAGGCAACTGCTTATTCATCTTCTGCTAGGGTAATGAGCTAAGGGGTCCCTGAGGGGCCCCAGGTGAGGCTGGGCAGGTCTGAGAGCCAGGGTGATCGCAGGACCAGAACTTTGTGAGCTGGGAAGGCAGCCCCGTGCTACCAGCCTGGCTGGGGCTCCCCCACTGCCGCTCACCCGAAGCCTTCCCTGAGGCGTGCAGCAGCCCCACCCAGCCTGCGGTGGGCTGGGAAACACCACAAAACCAAAAACAGGGACAGGAAGGGGGCAAGCTCACTTTACGTCCAGGTCTGGAGAAGGGGTGGCTGAGGGGAAATGCACTTGCTGCAGGCTGTCCCAGGAGAGAGACCGCCTCTGCTCTGCCCTTGGGTCTGACCCTGCCTATCAGGAGGCATTTTGGGGATCTGATTGTGGAAAAGTCCTCTACAGCATCTGATTCACAACTTGCACATAACACACAGCAAGTGTAACACACATGTCTCTCTCTAATGGCTAAGAAGATTTTAAAAGTCCTTGCTCTAAGCTGCATGACTCACTCAGAGACAGGCAGCACTGCTGTCTGTTTTCCAAACCCAAAAATCTAGGAACTGAGGAGAGACTTGGTTGCTCTTTCACACCTTTGTGATCTGTTTTTTTGGGAATATCTCTCTAGGACTGGGTAATGGTAATTTAATGGGCTATTTCCTCCGATTTCCACGTTTTACTGGCTAAATGCAATGCAGTTCACCTGTCTGATGGATTAGGGGAGCAATCCCTCCTTGTGTAAAGTAAAGCCCATAACTCACAGACTGCTCCTCTTCACCTGAAAGTGCAGTGTGGAGTTTCACTACAATTTTAAAAGACAGGGTGAACAAGAGCAAGGCAGCAACTGAATTATTTTTTCTGTACTCATTTATCTATCGCACTTCTGATTTTAGGTGCTTCCTTTTTAGTGAATTTAGCTGCACCTTAGCTGAAGCAAAAGGCAGCTTTAGCAAGGTTCAGAAATGTCTCTAGATCAGAGGAAAATGTGCTGTCATCCATCCATCCATGCATTCCCAAGAGATGCAGAGCTGAGGACAGTGGGGCAGTTGTTGCTGGTGGCTGTGGGGGTGTGTGAGAAAACACTCCCCAGCGGAGTCTCCGCGGTGACTGCACGGAGGGAACAGACACAGCCACCTGCCCACCATGCCATCCACACCCATCAGCTGACCAGCCTCAGAGTGGCCTGCACAAGCATTCATGGAGGCAAAAATTAAGTTATTTAAGCATCTTCTTTTTTGCCCTCTGGAATAGAAACCAATCTGATGTGATCTAATAAAGGGTCTATTTCTAAAATGCACCCTTGTTTGAAAATTGGCTGCAAAATAACGCTGTTAGGGAAGGTTTTAAAGATAAACAGTCACTAACAACAGTCAGCTGAGTACTAAACTATGGAATGGAATAAAGATGAGGGCACTTCACAACTGAGGCAGCACAAGTTACAACAGAAATTTCAATATGCTGCCATGCTACATGAGTTATATTATTTTTCCTATATTTGAACTTAACAGCTGTTCCCTCTTTCTTTAAACAGGACATTCTCTCATGCAAAATCATTAAAAGACTGTTAACATGGAAACCCAACCAACTTTGAATGTTAATAAAATACAGATTGTTACACTTGCCCTCCTTCTTCTATCAGAATAAGGAAGACAAAATGGTCAGACTAATTTCTAGAGATTCGCTGGTATGACAGAAATGGTAAATACCTATCCCTCCTCACTTGCAGCAATGCACGGCAGTTTTCTAAATCCATTATAAAAATAATTTGCCAGATACCTTGATAACTTAACCTTTGCATCTATATTCTAAGAGTGGCTTAGGAACCTCTGAAATTGGGAAAATCTCACAAGAAACAAAGATGATTATGCCATATTTCCTACCATTTTCCTACTTAAGGTCCTTGAGAAACTTTTGCTCAGCCTAAATGCAAGTGACTTTTATGCTAGAAAAAGGGCAAATATACAAGACATCAGCTCAACAGATGTGAAATAGAGGCTGGGATGGAAAAACTTATATGTTCTTAACTTATATACACAAACACTAAATTTCAAAGCTCACCTGAAAAAATATTGCAGTTGTTGCACAACACTATTATTTTTAGAGTTGACTTTGCAAATGATTTTCACATGCATTAAAAGAAAAAGGAAAAGCAAAAGGCAATGTGATATTTGGGTCATAAGTAAGCATTGCTACACCCAGTCATCAGAAAGCTCATCCTGTGTGCTTTAGGATACAGAAACCTGTTATTTTTGCCTGGGCATTAGAAAGCCTATTATATTATATATTTTTTTATTCTATTATTTTCACCCACATATATAAATTCACATAATCCCAAATCCACCCAATCTCCTCCACAAACTAAGACCTGTGTGACAATCTAAATTCCTTAGATAAACTCCCCTAAGTAAGGTTACATGTACAAAGGCCTCTGAGAGCACAAAGAGGGGCACTCACAGAGGGCTACAGGATAAATTCTCACAGCTTTTATAGTGTTACAGCTGCTATCTCTCCTCAAATCCTAATGACTGTACAAACCATTTCAAGTGAAAAGACATTAATTGGGTCAGAAAAAAAGAGAAGTAAAAGAGAAATATAATAATATAATATAGCAAAGGGAATTAAAAAAATAAAAGGAGACGTGTCTGTGGAATACATCCCATCCAGCTCCAGCTGCTTGACTTTGAACTTGGGGTTGCCCCAGTTTTTGAAGGGAGCTTAGCTCACCTGCAGCCTCAGCCATCTCTGGAGTCAGGCTGAAGCAGCTGGGGGACTCGCTGCAGCCAAGCTTTCTGATATCAAAAGTGAAGACTCTGTGCAGAAGGGAAAAAGGGAGTCCCTTACATACCTACAATCTGTTCCTTTTGGGAGGAGGTTGTTGATAGTGTATTTGAAGTGATAAGCACCATCAAGCTTTGTGTCTAGCGCTCGATGCTACATATTTAAGCTAAAAATCGTTTTTAAAAGCTAATCAGAGAAGGCTGTATAACATCAGCTAGGAAGTGCAGAGGGTGGTCTGATAACTTTTTGTTTCCATGAACACTTAAAAACTTAAATTTGCTCTGGAAACACAATGATACTTCCAAACACAGGAGATTCAATAATAAAATTCCCATTAACAGCTATTAACAAGAGTGATCAGTTTAAATCCCTTCATATTAAGTGAAGAATAAACTGAAATTCAAAGACTCTCTAAGGAAGAAAGAGAAGTTAGAATGAAAAGTCCCAGAGACTCAGATCTCCAGGGCTTGGTCCCTGCAATGTCCGAGGAGCTGCCTTGGTCCTTCCCATTTCCCAAATGACAGCCATGTCTGTAGGTGTTTGCTGGACAGAAAGGAACTGACCAGAGTACCCAGCCCAGGCACAAAAGATGCATTTATACTATTTGCTGGGTTACAAACCCAGGTGTGCTGTGAGGGAACCAGAAGGTAAAAAGTGAGGGCATGGCAGTCTCTATCCACACTGCTGCTGAAGCCCCGCAGCAAAAAATGAAATACTCATCAAATAAAGTACACTGTCATGAAATTGAATTTACTGAGAAAGTACAGCTCTATCATCAGCTGTTTAGGGAACTTGTTTGGTGAGTCCTCAGAGATGGTTACAATGGTTGTTGCCTGTGAAATACAGAGGCACGAGGTGGCATGTTTTTAGGACTCTGTCTTGTGATATTTCACCATCACCCATGAGTTACTAAACATCAGCTGAACCATGGTAACTGATTACTTGTTTCTGCTGCCTCTTTATTGCAAATGTATGAGAAACTGTGTTTGCTCTGACCCCGTTTTATCCCTCTATGAATACTGCTGTCCACACTGACCACAGGCTATATTCACAAGCTGGGCTGACTCTCTTGGCTCAGATGATGTAGGATAATGACTGGACTCAGGCAGCTAACTCCCCAGTGTGGCTGCAGCCTCAGACACCTCAGCCTTGCCTTTTCCTGGGAAGCACGCTTGCTGCCAGCCCAGTGTATCCCCTTCCCACTCATGGAACATCCAGCATCCCCAAGGCTGCACAGCTGTACCCAGCTTTACCAGCACCTCTTATAACCCAGAAAAGTCTCATTACAAACCATAAATATCTTCAAACACTATTTATTGCCTAGTTCCATAGGTGTTTGTATATTATGTGGAAAGGTATCTCCCTTTCCTTTGACTGGGAATATTCTCAGATTTTCTATGACTCCCCCTATTTTCTCTTGGGTGGGAAACAAGGACAACAGCTGCTCCTCCCCTATATGAATGATTTTTAGCCCTTTTACCCCAAAAGGCACAAGGCAGAGCACATCCAGGTGGCAGGGAGCGGCTTAGTTCAATTCCATGGTTGTGGACCTCTAAAGGCCCTTTACTCAGTCACAAGAGGTATGTGGATGAGTCCTTCCAGATTTCTTTTTATTTTGCCTCCTTTTTATTTGTCTTATCTCTAAGAGAAACAACCCCAACCTCATTAATCTCCCTTCATATGAGAGTTTTCCTGTGCTCCAATTATGTTTATGTCACCATTCCCTGAACCCTTTTTACTTCTTTTGTTATTACCTTGAACAAAGATGGATAGAACAGCAGAGATAGAAGCAGTTCTCCAGACACACAACTTGCGAACTACAGAAAAACGGGTCAAGGCTAAACTGAACTTTGGATCAGCTCTAGCAAGGTCAGTGGAGTTGCCTTAGGAATGACTGTACTCCTCCTTATACTCCAAGTTATTTCTTGTCAAATTCACATTCCTTAATACTGCTTAGGCTGTGAAAAGCAGATGTGGCTGACACCAAGCTGTCCATGGCACATGCAATTGAAGTCCCATTAAATGTATTTTAGCTGGAAATGTGGATACACAAAAGCCTTTCTGAGCATTTTAGCACAATCCTGCCTAAGCTTGTCTGGACAGCATTGCAACACATGACCAGAGAAATGATCTGGCCATCTGAAACTCCTGTTCAGATTACTGCCAAAATGAAGGGACAAGAAGTCTACTGCCAATTAATTAAGGCCCTGCCTTTTGTTCCCTTGGCTTGTGTCATCTAGTGCTGTCTAACAGGTTTTAGATCTCATTATCCATACACAGACTTTTCCTTGCTTTTATTTTTACTAAATCCTTCGTTTTGATGCACCAATCAATACAATGAATTAATAATATACCACTCAGGATATGCTGCTTTTCGCTCCCATTTCAAATTTCCTTGTTTTGGCATTATGCTCAAGAATAAATAGGGGACCTTGATTTTCTATAACATTTATTATTTTGTGCATTTTCCACTCCATATTGACTCTATTCATACATGTACTTTTTTTATTCGATTTCTGAATCAAGCAGCTGTGGTCCCTCCATCTCTCTATACAGAATATTTCCTGGCTTTTAGATGATGTTTGTTGGTATGGTAAGACTGCTTTGTCCAGTTTCTCTGTAACATAAAGGAAACCTGATGCAATACAACTAACTACCCACTAAGGATAATAATGAGTTATCTTTGTGTATGTTCTTAGGCTTTAGTGACTTTCAATCAGGCAAAAAAAATTTAGACCAGTATCATGATTGGTGCCTTCTTTCCTACCACCCTATAGCCCTTGCAGCACTTAATCTTATCTGTGGCAGTTGACAGTAGTTCTTCCAAACCTTCTCAGCTCCTAAGGCCTTTTTCATCCAACAGTTTATGGGAATGTAGAAAAAAAGTAAGATGGAAGCACAATCAGAAGAAGTGAACTGAGACACATAACAGAACAGTGCTGGAACACCCATCAGTGCTGTACCTTACAGTAACAGCTTCATGGCCCGGACCAGCAAGATCTTCCCTCAGGCAGATGTTTTTGACTTGGCAGTGACTATAATTGCTTTCTGTATTAAGGATGCACAGTGCAATATGGTAATTTATATTCTGTAAAGTCAGTGTTCAAAGAGAAGAAACCAGCAAAAGCCAAAAGAGATTTCTAGTGATGTGTATGTTAATACTGAGCTCAGGAAGGTTTCCCCAATCCACAGTTTCTTTATTGAGAACCAAATAAAAGGCTGACAGTAGCCCAGTTTCATGCAAGTGATCCAGGTGTCATGATCCCCTGCAGAGAGTCTTCTCTCCAGCTATTGCCACAGCCCCTCCCCAAACTGCACCAGAGCTCCCACGTCCTCCCCCTCCACAGGGCTCGAGGCTGACCTCCTTCTCTACAGATGCAGAGAGCAAAGGGCTACACAGACACAACATGCCAGTTCCCAGCTGGACTCTGCTGAATAAGAGTGTCACAGATCTCTGTAAGAATTGCAGTCATAGCTAGCCAAAGGCATATTCATGAATTCTCACTTTGAATCCCATTCCATTTAAAAATGCTGTCCCCTTGAGGTTTTTTTTTTTTCGGCACTTGCAAACCTGCCAGCTTTTTTAACATATAAATAGGAACATTTAGTAAGAAAACAGGGACATGATTCTAACTCTATCAAAATACATCTGATAGAAAGAGCTTTCAGGAGAGAAAGAATTGAAATGATTTACTGCTTTTAAAGAATGGTTAAAACCCCATCTTTTATTACAGCAAGACCTAGGAGGAATGGCTTTGATCCCTCAATATTATTGGACCAAAGGCAGTTAATACCTACTTCTAGAGTAACAGCATTAGCTATTTTACAGAATTCTTTAAATTACTTCCAGGGCTATTGAAGTCAATTGTAAAATACCACTGCATTTACCTAACCAAAATTTCCCCACCAGATCAGTCCACAAAAGCCTTTAGAAGTTGCAATATCAAGTGTTGCAATTCTGAAGTTCTGGCATTTTCAGCCTGCTTTACCCCACTAACTTTGGGAACCTTAGCCAGAAACAAAGACCTTGCAGAGTTCCTCTGAAGTTAATGGAGAATTCCAAGCAATAATTCAGGCTGTTTTTTACATGGGATGAATCCAATATTGTGTCCCACAGAGAAATGTCCAGCCCTGGGTTATATACCTAGGCTCCCTGTTATATTTGTGGGGACATCAACATGTCTCTGAATAGGATCTAGGGATGTCACCAGAAGGAATAGAGAACACTCTCATCTAGCTGGCACTGAGTTGGGGGCGGGGGGGGAACTTTTTCTCCCTCAGCCCCAGGAAGCTGCTTATGCAACCTTCTTGGTTTCCTTGCCTTCTAGGAGCAGTGAGGACAACCATCCAGGTCTGTGGGAGCCTTTTCCATTCACCTCTGCCAAGTAATTTTAACCTAAATCTTGTTGTGGCCAGCAACATATATTTGTATGTCATTCTCCAGTTTCTTGAGGTTAATTTTTCCAGTTCTAATTAAATGATTGCATGTCTGTTGAGCTACCAAGCCAAAAAAATACTCTCTAATCTAGTCACTTGGAGTAGGCATGAAAGACTATGTCATTACAGTTTCTGCTCTCAATATTATTCTTTTTTTTTGATAGAAAATATTGATTGGAGAAGAAATCAAAACATTGATCTGACAGAAGAAATTACCATGTTTAGTGGATATATGAGAATGCCTAATTACTCTCAGCAATGAGATGGTGTTGGTCATGTTCCCAACATATAATTCAAAAAAATTAAGGACTTTCTGGCATAAATGTAGATGCCTAGAGACTTATGATTCTGCCAGGGTCAGCTAGCAACAGAAACAAGATTTTAAGTATTTAATTATGGTCTGACATCCCTATAAGTATGTAGGATGTGCTAGGAAGTCCTACTGCTTCCAGATTTCTCTACGGCATGAATCTTAAGGTAAAGTCCACTGACTGCAAAGAAAGAAGACATGCTGGACTCAGTCTCATTCCTTCCTCATATAGGTGGAGGCATATGTGTAGCACACTGCTATTCATAATTCATATTATATAAATAGTATGTCATTTTTTAATGACATAAGGAATGAGTTAGTCTGCTATCTACATACCACTCCTCATGCATACTTGCCAAGTAAGATAAATAAATAGGGATTTACTTATTAGTCTGAAAAATAAAGTTCACAGTGTTCAGATCTGTTTCACAAATGTGAACATACTGCTTGAAGACAACATTGTGCCACTATAAGGTTACTAGGGCTATGTGCAAGACTGGGAAAAGGCTAGACAAAGTAATATGAGGAAAAGAATGGAAACTCATGTATTTAAGCAAGTAAGCAGCCCAATGAAAATGAAACATTAACATAAAATAATGAAAAAAAGTATTGGCAGAATGAAAAAGGGACAATGTAGGAACACAGAAATTGAAAGAAAAAGAAAAGAAGAAGAGCTATCAAGGTCATTTTTATGCACTTGTACACTGGAAAAGAACAGTCATCTATTCATTTATGTGTACTGTGACTTTTTTCTGATTGAATAGCACTACAAAATGCTTTGTACAAAATATTCCTTATTCTATAAACTCTCATATAAACTGCACACATGCTTAATATATAGACATATTTTGTAATATAATAACTCATTCCTTAACCTCACTCTGAAAATGTAAATTATCTATCTTTCAATAATAAAGAAGAGAAACAGATTCAGGCTATTGAGAAGATTTGTCTGATTAACCTTCTCCACAGTCAATGACTTGTAATAGTCCATCAGTCATCCATGCCTAAGTAAGGTTTCCAAAAGAATGAAAGCCATAGCCAAACATATAGAAACAATCACAGGCCACTGAATAAAATCTGGAGCCCTGTGCTAATCAATGAACTTCAGGAAAAAATATTTAGAGTATTCAAACACCTAAAGATGCGCTCTGTATGACTGAATTACTAGAGTTTACAATCTTTCTGGAATTATATACCCAGGTGAGAATTGGATCATATGAAGAAAAAGGGTTACAAACAATAAAAAATACACAGAGACTTCCACTTGTTAATAAAAACAAAACTGCTGAAAGACAATAGTGCTTAGCAATTGGAAAATTACATTCCTGTATGTAAAATTAGTTGTTAGTCTTAATACAGTTAGCAGCAGTGAGAAGCTAGTTGCATCTTGTGCTCTGATGGAAAAAAGCCTGGAGTTTGAAAAACAAAATTGAGGAGGTAAGACAGATTTCATTCCCTCTGTTAATGTTGTTGTTATTTCGTCCCCATAAAACTGTGTGGGGAAACTCCTGCCTTTCCAGGATCTGTTAAAGAGATAAACACAATGTACTTTTTCTGAAGATGCCAAGTGAATAAATGAAATGGCATTAACTCTTCCTTTAAAAACTAAAACCAGAACCAAACCCACAATGTGTGGGTGGAACCAGGTTTTGGCATTTCAGGTATTCACAGGAGTCATTTTAAGAAAAGATGAGTTAAAACACTTGGGAATTTCATTGCCATGTTTGAGGCTCTAAATCAGGCAGTAGTTTCCAGATATTAAAACCTGTTCTTTTGTGTGGGTTAGTACATAATATGCCTTTCAAACATAAGGAATGGATCACTGTGCAAGACATGCTACCAGATTCATCACACTAGATGTCTGCTAAAACATAGAAATTCCTCTGTTTCCATGATTATCAACAGAGCAAGAACAATAACTCATAGTCAGTAATTTACTAAATAATTCTTGATTTTTCTCTTTACAAACAGTCATAAATAAAAGTTCAAACTTTCAAATATGGTTATTATTTAAAATTAGTTTTTATTTCTATAAAATGTCCCAGAGATTAGAGTATTCATTAAGATAAAATAATTGAGAGTATGGACTGCATTAGTAGGCTATACTAACGGCCTTGTTTCAGGCTTCAGTTGGGCTCATATCTGCAAACATATGTGAAAGGGCAAATTGAAAACACTGAATATTACAAATTAATATGTGACATAAAATTAACTTCTGAAATGAAGAACATAAACAATGCATTTTTTGCTTGCTCATGATGCAAAGTTGCAAAAAATTGAGTGCTTAGAAAACCATATCATTGTATGTTCTGACTTTCAAGTGCCAGATATTCAGACCCAAGAGCTTTGTTTTGTTTTTTCTTGTTAAATTCCATAATTTTCACAAGCCTAGCCAAAGGACAGAACCAGCCTACCAGCTGTACTAAGGGAAGCATCTGGCCAGCGACTTGGTTCTTGTTCTTCAGCACCGCCGTCTTAATTATATTTTGCTAATTATGTTATTGACCTTCCTTTGAGGAATCTCCTCCTCGTGAAAACAGTATTAACTCAATTAATTTAGAAATTGAAGGTGTTTCTTCTTTTTTTAATGAAGCAGAGAGTATTCTGGAAATGCTATGAAAAGGAAGGGTACTAGAGCACAAATACCTCTGCTGCCTACCTTGGGCCATCTCAGACTAATGGAAATTACTCTTTCTTGTTACCAAAACTACTGACTGTGAACAGAAATAGGCAAACTATACTTTCACCATAATAATCAGATATGTGCCTAATGTAGGTCATAGCTTGACTTAATCTAATCCACTATGATCAGAATACTGGTTTTTATACAAAACAAAACAAAAAATACCTCATCAATATGAACAACATCAAAGACAAATCTCCAGGAAGTAGGTGTAGATTGTGTTCTGGTAAGCAAAACATAAGATCATAAGGAGTCATAAAAATTAAAAACATTTTTAAGACAATTTGCTAAAAGAATCAAAAGACATAGTCAAATCTCTCTAAGATTTGCTGTGGGCAATCAGGGAATCAATGGGGCCAATGGGATTTCCAGAAAGAGGAAAGCTAGGTGAGCTTCAAAAATCACAGAGGAACTTAAGGACATTCCCACTGCATGGGCTTTCCTTATGACAACAAATAGGAGCAGCTCAAATGTAGTAGGGGAATATTTAGGACAGAACAATAAAATAGGTAGTAATGAATCAGCAGAACCCTAAGGTATTTCCCCAGAGTTGCAAAAGAACTGCTAAAATTGCTCAATCTTCCCCTTAAAAGGTAGATGTGAACTCAGTTTTGGAAAAGAAAAATAGAAAAAGGTCCAAACACCTATAGATGTGTAATGCTGATGTAGGAACAACAACACAGGAAACATATAATAAAGCCTAGAACTTCTGTAGGGAAAAAAATCTTACATCATAAATCCACTGAGCTGGAAATAGTAAGAGCAAGGATTGTGGTGGTGTTGTTAATGAAGCATGTTTGTGTTTCCAAAGAGGTTTTGAGAATGTCCTTCCCAAAAGGTTGTTAAAAAAATAAAGCTCTTAGAGTGAAAAAGAAAGGGTAGTAACAAAATGTCATGGAGGTTTCCTTGGTTTTTTTTTAAAGGGAGATTTCCAGGGCAGTCCCACCAGCATCTGTGGATTTGTGTGCCTGTCCCATTCATGCAAAAATTGTCTGAGAATAGCGAATAGCAGCATGGCAGGGTTTGCAGATGAAGCAAAATAGTTTAGGGCAATATAAACAAAGACTGTCTGCAATGTGAAAGAGACAGCCCACAACAGGTAGAATTTATTTTACCTAACCACAGCATAGATGTTAGAGAAACAAAAAAACACCTGAGGCTCATTTTGTACTCAGTGGAGAGAAACAGGCTGGATTCCCCTGGTCTGTCTGGGACATAGACATTAGACTTGGAGGAATCATGGCCCTGTAGATGTCTCTTTTTCTCTGCTGCCTATAATGGGATCACATGGTGCCTGGCTCAGATGATGTTTTTCTACATTTAGTCTGATGAACAGGCTCTGGATATGTGGGCTATAAAATAACACAAAAATTCAATGTCAATAAATGTAAAATAATGAATATGGAGGCAAACAATTTTAACAAGGCATATATAAATAAATGGATTTTAAATTGGCTATTACCATACAGAAAAGGGAACTAGGAGTCACTGCTGGTAGGTCTGTGGGAAGCACTCAGTTCACTCTTAACAGTGGCGAGAAAGATTTGTCAAATGTCATATCTGGGGACACTGAGTGCTTCATAACATAAGTACAGTGTAGGACAGGTCAGAAAGGAGCTTAATTAACCATAATCAAAGGGAACAAACATTTGGACAGCACTGGTCTCTCTCCTCCCCTGTGCTGTGCCAAGTGGTTGCAGAGAGACAGCCTATAGACTGTGTCAGTATGTAAGAAAGGAATAAAAGTCAAACCAGAAATTATGGTGTTGTGTAGATGGTGTGAAATTACCCTTACTGGTGACAGTTCAGGTCCACCTATTTCAAAAATCATTGCAGAAATGGTATAGGTGTAGGAGAAATACTGTGGGGATGGTCCAAAAGTGGGAGCACCTTTCAACTGGGGCCAGCAGAACTCATTATGTGCAAAAAGAAATTTAAGGGTAATGAAGTGATGAGTGGTGTGGAGAAGTTGCTGGTTATTCACTTTTGCGATTCTATCAGTGTCAGAACTGGATTGTCATCACAGGGATGTGGACAACAGCATCATGTGGTACCTGGAGTAGTGAAAGCCATGGAACACTAACGCGCCGCAGCCAGCTCCCAGGACGGGGGTGTGGGTGGGAACATATTAAGGAGGGTGTTCCATGACAACCTTAGGAAAAACTAGAGATTGAGAGAACAAACAAAAAGCTAAAAGGAGCTAAAACCGTACAACATGCGACTGAAGAGGCAGGGGACTGCCAGGAAGGCTGTGCACAGTGAAGGATTCAGAGAGCTAAGAGGTATGTGGATCTTGGAGAATCCCTGTGTGTAATGGAAGATAAGTCAAACAAACATGGTTTCTTAACCCTCTAACAGCATGGTGTCAAAGTAGAAAGAGGACTTGCTGGACTGTTGAGTGTGAATCCCAGGGAAGTATATTCCCTCACTGAGGCTGAGCATCCAGAGTTAGCTTTAGAGCAAGGACAGGGAGCCTATGGCATTGTTTAAGGAGCAAGGCTTAAAAGAGTCCTAATAATTCACTGTGAAAGAGAAAATTGTGACAAAGGGTGGAAAATACTGAAAGACTTGTAGATCTAATGGACTGATCAGAACTGTGATCTTTCCACAGCAAATGACCTCAGAAAAACTTTGAAAACTGAATTATGTTTGATATATAGCATATGTGATATAAATATATATTTATATATAAATACAGAATATTTTAACAGTTTGAATATTGGCATTTGGGAAAATGTCTAAGCTGTTGATTGAAGATTGATTCTTCAGAAGTGCCAAAAACTAAAAATCTAACAACGCACAACAAAAATTTGTGAATTAGCAGTTTCCATGCTGGAAACTTTCCAAACACAATAAGACTATGAAAAATGTCAGAAGAAGAATTAAAAAGAAGAAGAAATCTTCCTCAGTATACTTCAGAATGGGTATACAACAACTCCATGCAGGAAAGAAAGATGTATTTCTCGATACTGCAATCACTTAGAAATGCATCAGATTATATTCTGTCCTGCTTGAAAGAAAATAATAGAGCCAACTAAATATTCAACAGTCGTGTACTCATGTGGGCTTAAACACAACATTTCAACTACAACCTTTGCAGAGACCAGAGAAATGCAGAGGTAATCCTTGCTAGAAAGAGACACAAGCTCAGTTTTTCTTATGGACCCTCTAGTACTCGCTCCCAGAGCCTGAGAAAGAGCAGAAGCTGGGCGTGGGCAGGAGGACAAGGGCAGAGGGACTGTGGCAGTGGGAACGGCAATAGCAGTGGCAATGGCACTGGCTGTGGAAGCTCTGCTTCCTCCAGCTCTCCCCATGCCACAGGGGACACTGAAACGTTCAGCATGGAGGCAGGAATTTGCCCAGGTCCTCCATGGGGACATAGAGCACAGAGTCTGCTTTTTTAAATTTTTTTTTTATTTTACCTTTCTCTTGTTCAGCAGCTCATGCTGGATGATGTAAACCTTTGCGGTTAACAGCTTATTTAATAAAATATTGATTTTTTTTTTTCTTCTCATACTTCAGGAAATAGGATCTTCAAGTTCTTTGATTAAGTACTGTAGTTTCCTCCAACTCTTTTCAAAGTCTAAGTCTAAATCCTAAACTGACTCTTTCCTGTTAAATTATATTCACATTTTCTACAAGTCCTTTAAAAATAAAGTATGCCCACCAAGAGCATTGATGAAGATCACCTCAACTTTTCTGATTTATCCAGTAGTACTGGTCCATCTACAGCTACACATGAAAAATTGTGTTAAGTGTGGTTTTGAGAGGAATATAACCTAATTGAAAAACAGGTGTGAATAAATAAAATCTGTAATACTTACTTACTAAATAAAATTAACCAAAGTGGAAAATAAATGGTATGCATATCTCAGAGAAAAAAATAATAGCACGTGTAATTTAGGTAGTGTAAAGTAAATGCAATTAGACATACACAAAATAAATGTGTACATTATTTATTTATATTTAATAAACTACAACCCTAGTATTAGAGATGAAGTTGTATATGAACTAAGATTTATAAATTTATCTCTTGAAAAATTTTGAAAAGAGAAAACAGAAATAATTTTTAATCATAAATGAAAATAAGATCAACTGTAGAGTTATGAGATAGGATTTAACTGAATTTAACCTGATATAACAATACACACAGTGGAACACAGACATCTATAGAGAACATTTTTCAAAATACACCTGGTATTCCTATTAGTGCTCATCATAATATAGTTAAACAGAATTACTTTAAAGAGTAAAAATATATAGGAATTGTAACTCCAAATTGATAAATTTTGAAATAGTCTCATAATCTGAAACACTGCCTACAGAAAGCACCTTTTAAATACTTGTCAGTTTCTTTCACTGGTAAGTTTGCAATTTTTTGGGTTACATGAAAATTTATCTTAAATAAAATTCACTTTTTTTTTTCCCCATATGAGTTTCCTGGAATTAATATGGTTGTTTTGTTGTTTGTTTTGTTTTTTTTTTTTAACTTGTGGAATTTTTCTGGACTCTATTAATTCTTTCTACAGAGTATCAAAGAGACTGAATATATACTGGAAGTCTTTCTGAACCAGGTTTTTAAGTTTACCCAATGAAAAGCATTTGGCTGTATACAGTTTTAACCAGCTTTAAAATTTCTATCACTCACGTAGGAACAAATGGGTTCTTGGTTAACAGAGCTTGTGATGTTTGGACATCTTTAAACTTTGTTTAAATTTGAGATAAACATGTTCACTGCACATAACTGAAATAATTTTCAAGTGTGATCTACACATGCATGCTGACTTAAATGAGCTGAGGATTTAGTCAGAAATATTGTCCAGAGCACTCACAGAAACCTTATGCAGATTGCCTGTCTGCATATTTTCAGCTTAGTCTGTAAGAGATTGAGCTGGAGTAAGCCATAGGTAAATGCTCTTATCTTCTGTATGCTATCTGCACTGGCAAAAGGAATGCGTTATGGCCTTCTCTTTTTAACTTTACACAATTAAGGCTTGCGGCAATTAGAAGAAAAGTCTGGATAAGACCGGAAGAAAAGCTCTAGCACATAACAGTATTAAAGAAAACTAATACAATGTACTAAATGGTTGAATCAAAGGAAAATGAAAGATCTTCAAAGTATTGACACTACTGATAAAGAAAATGCACATCAACTTCATTAAATACCTTCAGCTTGCTCCTTTTACTGTGATGGGGAGATAGAAAAGTATCAATTTTCTAGATCCAGACACTATGTGTCTGTGTCGCTTGTCATGGTAATGGGGCTGGTAGAAGACAAAGGGCTTTATTTGTGGAAGAGAAAACATAAGTTTTTTTAAGTTAAAACGTAAGTTGGAGTGTTGATATAGAATCATAGAATCTTGGAATGGTTTGAGTTGGAAGGGACCTCAGTGATTATCTTGTTCCAGCTCCACTGCCATGGGCACTTCCTTCTAGACCAAATTACTTAAAGGCCCATGCAACATGTCCTTGAACACTTCCAGGGATGGGGCAATCACAGCTTCTCTGGGCAACCTGTTCCAGAGTCTCACCACCCTCACAGTAAAGAATTTCTTCCTGACATCTAACCTAACCTACTGTCTTTCAATTTTTACCCATTACTCTTTGTCCTGTCACTACAGTTCCTGATGAAGTGTTCGTTTCCAGCTTCCCTGCAGGCCCCCTTCACATACTGGGAAATTGCTATGAGGCCTCCACACAACCTTCTCTTCTCCAGGCTGAACAGCCACAACTTTACTTCACTAAACCACATAATAAGAGAAGGTTAAAGAGTGTATGACTCCTGAAACAGAAAATTCAGAGGCTTTATCTGAGGAAGTTCCCCTTGGTTCTGGCCATCCATAAACTACAAACATGTGTCTTGGAGGGCCACACTTCTGCTCAAACCCAAACCTGAGAAATAAGTTATATACACATAAAATATGATAAACTTGAGGAAAATGCTCTAGGTTTTCCAAAGCCTAGACTAAAACCAAATGTCATCCAGGACAATCAGTAAATTTGCCTTGTTATTCTTTCCTTTTTATACTTGATCACTATTATTGGCCATTATAAGGAAAAAAACAATACATTGTCCTTTCCTGTCTCTATTCAGAATAATGTCTCTAGTTGGTGGGTTTTGCGTTTACCAGAGACAGGATGAGAGACGGGGAAAAGAGTTTACTTTGTAGGGACAACACATGCATCTCTGAACTGAATGACCAGAAAGTTTACCCCCAAAGTAAGTCCTACCCACAGAATTAAAATTATTGGTGGACCTGGCTTGCTAATAAAAGGATAAAATGCACCTTTTCAGTTCCATATGATAAAAACAATGGAAAGGAGGTTCTCTGCCACATGATGGATACTAAAGCCTCATAGAGCAGTGCATGGAGTTGTGGGTACGGTCAGTCCAGGACATGCTGCTTCATCATCTCAGTGTGCTGAAACTCTCCACAGCAAGAAATAATTTTCCAGCACTGATTTATATCACTATTGATCCTAAGGTCACTAAAACCAAAATACTGACTGCACCAAGGGTAATATTTTAAGACTGTCTTGTGTTCTGCAGGAGCACTGAAACAGAGGAAGAGTTGGCACCTGGTGCTGGCATGGCAAAGATGCTGGACCCAGCCCCAAGCAGAGGCAAACGCAGTGGTGTGAAAAGCAAGATCCCAGTTCCTGAGGGAATGAGGCAGCCAGGACTGTGAGCAGGCACTGCTCTGGCAAGATGCCCACAGCCCAGAGGGCAGATGCCAGCAGGCACTGTGTGCAGGCACTTACACCCCAACATCCTTGTCCTGCCTCTCCCTCCCAATCTCCAAGTCCTCCTCCAAAGCCTCCCACCTGAATTCCTGAGTGGCAGCGATGGCCTCCACAGGGCAGTCACCTTGACATGGGATATGGGGAGCCCTCTGAATACAAAAAACTTGAAAGACCTTGGTGAAGACCATTCCTGACATGTTTCACTCCCATTTCCAAATACAGCACAAGAGTCGCTCCTGTCTTTCCAGCTGATGAAATATAGCTGTTGTAAAATGCTAACTAACCATATTTAGCAATTGGAGATAATGAAATAAAAATGAAACTATACTTGCTAAAGAAAAACAGTTTCCAAAACACAGACTTTGGCTAGAGGCTGTGTTTTGCTTAAGAGTCTGCCAGGAGATCTGTGGACTGTTATGTAAACAGCTCTCAAACTGGTGTTTGTGGGAGAGACACATAGGAAGGGAATGAGAGACAGATGGACATATGAAATGTATCCCAAAGGAAGTTCATCAGGAAAGAAAATGCTCAAGAGCAGCTTTGATGGCATCTAAGAGAACTGCGTATCATGGAAAGGTGAATGGGGAACTGTTCGTTTCCCATTGTTTCCTGTTACACAAGAGTTAGGGGACAGTCTCAACTGTATGTTTAAGTCAAACAAAAGGAAGCATTTTTCCAGCGTAACTGAGAATTTAATTATGTCATTTATTGCTACCAAAATTATAATGATATATAAAAGAATTTAATGCATTTGTAAACAATGGGATTTACCAGGACTGTTCAGTAGAGTGGTTTAGGTGCAATTGAGAGCCCCACCAGTCCAAACTCAATGACTGCTCAAGATGAGATGGTGTCCTGGGGTACCATATGGTGTTCCACACAAGACAACCCTCCATTTATATTCTTTCTACTACCGCAACCCTAGGCATCCTACTCTGATCACTATTAGATTTAGCATTATGTAGCAGAGTTATAATCAGATCTAATTTGTCATTCTCACATTCCAGAAGACAATTCACAGATCTTTCAGGGTCTTTCAGGGTTCTTTCTGATTCTTTCTGACCTAGCTGAAAATCTGTAGGCTGAAAAGCTGTAAGCCAGAACTTAAAACTGTATATTCTACTATTTTATTCTCTCAACTCCATTCCTTTGACATAAGGTAAGTGTTTCATTAATCTCTAAAAGGGCACAAAAATCAACCTAGGGAACTGCACACTGCTCAACCTACCATTATTTCCTCAGGAAATCATTCAGTGAGTCCTCTTGGAGTGCACTTCTGGCACGTGAAGGAGAAGGTGACTGGGAACTCTCCTGGGCTGCATTAGTCAGTAGTTTGAGGGAAGGGATTATCTAGATACTGAACAAAGAACACAGGCAAACTGGATTGAGTTCAGCAGAGGCCTCTAGGCTGGCTGGAGCACTTTCCCTTTTAGGACAGAGTGAAGGAACCAGCTTGGTCAGCCTGGAAGAGACAAAGCTGTGGGAGGAACCAGAAGCAGCCCCCCAGCTCCTATGGTATGGGGGGGGGTAGGGGGGGAGCAGTTCTTAGCAAGAAGAGAGATCTGGGTTCTTCATAGTGGTACATGGCAGGAGAACAAGAGATGAAAGGCATTATTTGAAATAAGAGACATTCAGGTTAGTTTAAAGTGAACATATTTTCCCCACCATGCTGTGGAAGAGGCTGCCCAGAGAGGCTGTACAATCTCCGTCTCTGGAGGTTTTCAGGACCCAAATGGGTATATCACAGAGTAACCTGGTCTGGGCTCAGAGGTGACCCTGCTTTGAGCAGGAGGCTGACCTAGTGACCTTCTGAGATCATTTTCATCCTGAATAATGCTATGAGCTTATGATACTATGATAGTAGTGACAATACTGCCTTTCATTCAGTTCTATAGATTTGTTATTTTCTATCTTGGTAATTTTAGATTAATTGCTTTAGTTTTTTGAAGAAATGCATTTAATGTGTGCTTTTTTATTTGTGTGCGGTGATTACTGTCCTAACTTTTGAGCTATTAAACTTGAAGTCCTGCTATGTAGCACTGCCAGTATTGAATTTAATTGCTACTTCTAGTTACAACAGTGTTTCTTGCTACTGGAGTCTCCTGCTAAGCCAGGAGATTCTGTCCTCTGCTTTTGTGAGACAAAGCAGAGATCCAGCAATTCAGGTGACAGACCAGTGCTGAGGGAAGCTCTGGCACCATGAACCTTTGGCTTCTCAGTCACCCCAAACACCCCTGCTGTGGGGAAGACAGTATGACATATATTCTGGTACAAAACCCTCTCCAGGATGCTTTTGGGGAAAGCAGTAGTTCTTCCTTGTATAAAAAGGGGGTGCTGACTTTTAAGCTGTGGTGGGGGATCTGGGCCTGTGCAAGGGAAGGGTGCATCTCCAGATATGATCTGTCCCTGCTCAGGCTTGAGAGCCACATACCATCTTTGCATGGCAAACCTCACCCTGGAAAGAAATGCATACATGAACTTCCGGTTTCAACTGTCCTCTGCAAGCTTTTCTAGAACAGGGAAACAAGTAAGCCTTAGCTTATTCACAGGCTAGGAATAAATCACTTCAGTCATTTTGCTCAGGCAATTTTATATTTTTGAATTGTATGGAAATAAGAGCAATTAGCTTTTAGACTATTGTTCCTTTCACGTATTTTAACCACACATTTCCCATTCTTCTTTATAGGGCAGCTAATAGTCAATGTTTTACTCAGATGGCTTTTAAGAACTGGAATGCACAGAATATAAAATTGTCTTTTCACATTTTTCCCGCTCCTCAGAAGACTGCCCAGCACACATTTCATACCATACTTGTTTTGCTTCTTTCTTTTCATGTTCTTGGAGTTCTATGCCTTGGATTAGCTTCTGCAATGTGTCATTATTTAACAAACATATAGTGGACTGTTGCATCACAGATGCAGATTGTTGGCATTGTCTTTTGCATTCTTGAGATTTATGACTAGAAACACTTCCAAAGTTTTCCTGTTGCACCAAGCAACCTGTTAAAGGCTGACATCAGATACATGCAAGTTTCTATCTTTTTGCATATGAAATGAGTTGAAAAAATGCACAAATTTTCTGGTAATTCAGTTTACCAAAATGTAATGTTTAATATTTAAAAGATATAAATTTTTAATTGTGGTTTTTGATCTTTGTTTTTAATATAATAGTTTTGTACTTTGTAGCAAAAAAAGAGAAAACCCCCAAAGCACAAAAAGCAGAGGTGCTTTCTCCCTGTGGACAAGCTGAGCTGGGACTGCAGGGTGGTGCCAGATGGTGCCCAGCTGACCGGCAGTGTGCTGGCCCAAGGCTCAGCACTAGCAGGAAAGGCAGTCTACAGCTTCTGATCCTGGGGAGTAATTCTGCTCAGCCACCTTTTGCATTAATATCTTGTCAGAAATCTTAAGAAAAATATATCTTCAAAGTGAAGGATTGTGGAAAAATCATTAATAAATATCATGTCAAAAAAAACATTTAACCACAAACCTTGGTTACATGGGCTTTCTCCTTTGGCCCCCTCCTCCAGGAGGAGGATAGCAAAGAAAAATGACTGCAACATGTTCTAATAAATTAATGTGTTGAAATTAAAATAATGGAATTTGGAACAGAATTTGAAATTTGATACCATTGTCTTGGAATCCATGGAGTCTTGTACATAAGGAAAAGCTATTTCATATTTTTCCATAGTAAATCTGAATTTATTTAGACTAGCATGTAAAGACTATTTCAATTCAGTTCTGTTAGAAATGCCTATAATTTTAGATGAGAGGCGTTTAGAAGATACTAATTTTTAGTATTTCTATTTCAGGGTATCTTCTTCACACCGAACATATTCCTGCACAGAGCCTGCACAAAGCTTGTGAGGCAACTGTGGGCATCCTGAACTGCTTTATGACATGAGACCCAGGCTAGGAAGAGGATAGTTTTGCAAATATTAATTTACCTGTTGCGCTCTTTTCCTTCTTTCCCTACCTGTCCCCGGAGGACTTGTGTTCCAGCCAAAGGGTGTGTTCCAGTGAATTCACATGTTGGCATTCCTTGTCAGATGATTAATCACAACTTACTGTACTATGCCTACTGCACCTTGTGGGATTCCCAAGTTGTCTCTCCTGTGAGGACTAGGGAAGATCCATCCATGCTGCTTACCTCTTAGGGAGAAGCCTACAAAATATATTATCATTTGTGCTAGAAGGCATAACGTAATTTTAATGAAGTTCTTTCGTTTGGACTTTGCAATAACAGCAGGAGAAAGTAACTTTCTTAGGGAGAAATTCTAGTTCCACTGAAGCCATTAAGCATTATTAGTAGCAGCAAGTTTTTGGGAAATCTTATGGCAGAGAGTAATCCTTTGTGTACTACCAAGTCAAGACCAGAGTTATTATTTGGGTTCTATGAGATTTCTGAATGCATAAAGCTAATTATTTTTATATTTTCTCCTTTGCTTTTAATGTGAGAGAACAGGGCTATGGTATTCAGTAGCAGTGAAATTATACTTGGTATTTAATAAATCTTAGCATCACTTAGCTTTTTTAAATGATAGAGGTTTATTGATAGCTCATTTTGTGGTCCTGGTATTAAAGCATCCGTAGCCTCTCACTTCAAATAACTTTTCATAGTAAAATGAAAACAGCTCTAGATGTGGTTTAGATATCAGCCAAGATGTACCCAAGGGGCGCAAATTATCACTTTACAACATTAAAGCAAAAAGAGGCGGTACTGAGATAAACAAGTATTCTAGGAAAAGCATTGTCCTAAGTTTACTTTTATTTTTCCAGAAACACTCGATAAACATTGAAATGTGCAGGAGGTATTTTTTGGCACAGGTTTTATTCTTAAACTTTTGGAATCATGACTAGTGGATGCAAGACACCTCAGACAAAGAGGGATTTAAAATGATTGATGATTCGAGATATCTATCTGTAACAAATAATTTGCAATGAAACCAGATTGCATAGAGCTGAATGGCAGTCATTACCATGAGCCTCTTGCAACCTGCTGTTGTAGCCCCCCATGAGCTCCAGATACATGAAGCATTCAGTCCATGTGGCACCGATTAAACCATCAGGGTCAAAAATAAATAGCAGACAAGATGATGGAGGAAAACCAGCTGAGGCATTAGTGCTTGCAGACAGTACCTTTGTACATCAGAGACCATTGCACATCTTCTGCTCACTGTACTTCCATAGCTTCTTCAATTAACTCATTCTGTAAGTTACTACACAGTTCCTTGCTTAGAAGGATCCAGGTTATGAAGGAGCCTCATGACTTCTGATTGTTATCTTCTCCAATGTATCCTTAGTACCACGAATCACAAGACTCTCCATCAACTTTACATCTGTAAGAAAAGATTTAGGAAAGACAAAGACTCTAAATCAGTCAATGCAAGCCACAAATAACTTAATTAAAATCAATGTGTTCAGACAAGGCACAGCCAAAAAGGTCTCTAAACAGTAATTGTCTCAGTACTGCCTTGCATGGCGAATCACAGACTTACAGATTTTAGACTGGGAATAGATTTTAAATTGACAAACTGTTGATAGGTTAATGGATACCCCTTTTCCTCAGTACTTTCCTTCACATGAAGAACTGCAGTAGAAGTTCAGGAGGGATGCGTGAATGTGCACTGTAATTTGTAAAATAATACAGGATATGGCATGCTTTATGTAGGTAAGTGCGCTGGGACCTTATTTTGGGTCTACTCTGCTCCCCACAGCTTGGAAGTGCCATGAAAGTACAGAAAACATATACAGAGAAAACATCATTAAAAGGTATCTAGTGACTTAGGTTAGACAGACAAAACTCAGTTTCTACAATCTGCCAAAAAGAAGGCTCAGGGGAGACAAGATCACAGAATACAAATACCTTCAAAGGAAGAGGATTATTTGCATTACTGGAATATGAAAAAACAAAGAACAGGAGCTTCAAACTAGAGAACACAAAGTGCAGTGGAGTAATTAAGCACTGAATGAAGCATGGTGCCAGTGAAGAAGGGGCTAAGAGGGAGGAACAAGGTCAGAAGAAAAGACTTAAACTGACAGAGGAGGAGAGGATTACAGGCATAATTAATTAATTCAGTATTCGAGAAGCTGGGGGATTAGGAGTAGGCAAAAGCTATATCCTTCCTCCCTCCACAGAAGAGCTCCATGGCCTGCTGCACGTTGCCAACCAAGGCAAGACATCCTTGTTTCCAGGGCTCTTGTCTGTGCAGGTACCAGATGATCTCTGTCTTGTCCAGGAAGAGCCCACCTACCAAAGCAGGGCTGTTGCGAGGCCGCACATTGCACTAACGTTCATCAAGTCTGTAGCTCACCTACTCAACTGCCACAAGGGTGGAGAAAGTTCTTGGCCTGATCTGATCATCCCAGAGCTCAAGTTTTGCTACACACTTCTCTTCCATCACTTACAATATATTTTCCAGGGAAGTGCAATCGAGCTTCTTCCTTTAACTTTCCAATCCTTTATGAGAGCAAAAGTTTTTTTTTATTAAAATATGCTACATTAATAGCGTATTCTTAGCTACTATTTTAATCTCTTACAACATTTTAAGATACGTGGAATTTCTTTCCCCTTTCTGGAGAACTCCAAATATGCAAAAAATGCATCTCCATTTTAAAGGAAGAAGGAAGCAGGTTTTGAAACAAATAATAAAGACAAAAAAGTAGGTGCTTTTGAAAGGCAAAGAAGAATGTCTAAAACATCGACAACACAGGGTCAGAAACAATTATATGCCTGCAATGAGCACATAGCCTTTTTCTGATTGAAGCAATGTCAAAGGTGAACATGAGTTCATTATAAAATAATCCTCAACTTAAAAAAATTGATTATGCTTACTGGAAAAGCACTGTGGTCAAACAACAACAAAAATATCTTTGGAATATCAGAACATAGGTTCTCACAAGAGAATATACCTTCAGTTGCATATTAAAATGGCTTTTTTCTTTAGGTTTTATAACTAAGTCATTGGTTCCAAAGCAGACATAAGTTTAAACTATTGCCATGAAGTAAATATGCACTTGTGTTTTGGCTAAATAAAGAAAATTTCAGAAGATGGCAAATTATCATAGTCAAGAACTATTTCTGGAAAAGCAGTGCCTGATTAGTCCATATTTTAATCAAGTAAACAGAGGACAACCAATTCTATAAATAATATTGGGGTTTATGTGAGTAAAAATTAGGAGGATGCGATCTTTACAGACTCAGTTGTTTTCAGATTAATTGGAATACATAATGAGAGTAATTACACTCTGATATTTTGGTGCATGTCTCAGTGTACATTGGAAGGAGTCCAGTAAGTTGTCTGTCTATATCTGATTTATAGAATAATGATTTATCACTTTTAATTGCTCCTTATGAGCAATAAGCATGGAGTATTTGCATAAATAGTAAATGTCTCTTGACTTTTACCTTTCTGTGCCCCCCAAAAAGATGTTGTTAAAAATAAAATATCAAGAATAACCCTGAGTGATTTACTAAAAAGGAAGTCCCTTTTGAAGCTAAAAAGTGAAAATTGGCTTGTTATTTGACTGGCCAGTGTATACTGCAGACCACCCAGGCCGTTCCCCGTGACAGACTGTGCTCCCTGCTCCCAGGGGCATGCAACTGGAAATATCCTGGCTGCACAGCTGGGCTCCAACCTGGGCTGGGCTGCATTCTACAGCAGCTCTAACTACAGGCACCATCAGAGCAGACAACAAAGTTCAATTTTCATTGGTTGGCGTGATCATTTTCAGATTTTGTTACAGTTATGTTGAACTTGGTATTTTTAACCTGTTCACATTTTTTATCTGTCCCATGTACATTTATTTAGATGACTAGTTATATATATATATAACTATATATATATAACACTATATATGTATGTGTATATCAGGTTATAGTGATGGACAAACTTCTTGGTAATTATTTTGTCTTAAGATTTTTATAAACAGTATTCAGATGAAAGATGTAACTAAAATTTTAAGAACACACAAAAAGAGCCTGTTAAAATCACTTCTACAGGTAAAATAAATGACCGCTTATTGCTGTTTCATAACAATGAAGCTTTTAGATTATGTTTTGTATTTAAAACAACATTATTATGCAAAAGAAATATTAATTGCAGTTTGCAAAATAATTGCTTCTGGTCATCATGGGCCTCATTTTTAAAGGTATTTGCTGCCTAAGAAAGCAGTTCATTACAATGTGGGATTTCAGAACTACTGCAGTAGGCCAGCTGCTTTTTCCCCATCAAAATCAGTGCCATTAAGATGCTGAGGAACTTCTGAAAAGCAGCCATATATGCAAGAATATTGTCACAAATATGGCTATATAGTCTTTAATTTTCAGATTCAACTGATGTTTTTCTTGTCCATTTGGGAGTTTGTTTGTAAACTGTAAGACAGAAACTGCTTTTTCTGCTTTTTCAACTCAGTCTATCAGCTTTAGATGAAATAATGCAAATGAAGAAAATGTGTTTGCAACTCCCAGCTAAAAATTCCACTGGAAGTAATTCAGGAAATCTTCATCCAATACAGCAGAAACCAAAAAATCACCAAAGTTTAAAAAACCAACAAACCACAACACACCAAGCAAACCCTCTTTTCTGAAAGACTTATACAATGTGAAGATTTATTAGCAAAATGCACTTTTGAACTCATTACCATCTGAGAATAGTAAGAGCAATATTAGGCCTAATAACAGACTGTCATTGCCATGAATATAAATAGCATTTTTAAAGAAAAGTGTACTTATCTTAAACTGAGACCTTTCAATTTAAAAAAAACGATGGCTTTTTCAAGTTGGTAAGCATGAACATAAACTCTTATGTTTATGGATTGTACCTCGAGACTATAAATATTTTAATCATAAGTGATAACATCTACAAAAATCTAAAATGTACCCAGTTCCATGCTGTCTGAGTAGATGATGTTGTGTAGTTACAGGTACATGTATAGTGACAACAGCACTAGTCCAGGAGCAGCAGAAATTATTATTATCTTAAGCAACACAGGACAGGATAACAGGAACCGTGGGGTAGACTTTAATATTCAGACACAGAAGCTACCCAACATCATTTATGTAATGTGTTGGGGCAGAGTGTAAGTGATAATAAACTAATGTGGATTCATTATGATGACTCAGAGAAACAATATTACATTATAAATTCCAAGTAGTATGTTTCTGTTCAGAGTGGATGTGGTCCTGCTAAGAAAAGCAACACCTTTAAAAGCTGTTCCTTTGGACCAAAAAAGCTTCTTGAATTCTTGAAGATAAAGATTACTAAAATGCCATGCAAAAACCTCTAAAAGACTTAAAACTGAAGGAGAAAAGGGGAAAACAAAGCAGATTTTTCTTTTTAATATACAAGTGACTTCCTTGTTTTTCCATCATAAAAACCTTGTTACTATCAAAGTTGGGGCTACAGGTTGGAGGGGGAGATCTGGACAATCCAGATATCCAGATGGAGATCCAAACCCAAGTGTGTAATAACACAAGTACAATATGAAATAGGTCAGACAGAAGCTTTATTAACACAGTAAGATGACATGTGGACAGCATCCCCTCGCTGTTCCGCTATGCTCTGCTAAGTGATTGCAGTCTGTAACCATCTAATACAGGCTGTGTCAGGGAATAAAAATAATAAATAAATAAATAACATTTAAAAATAAAGGTGAGAATAAAAGGTCATTGTGGTGTTAACAAATGCAGGTATCCATCTCCAATAGGGATAGTCTTCTTCAGTAGCTTGCTAGCTGCATAGCTCCTAGAAGGACTCACACACTAAATAAGGTAAAGATGCAGAGATCTTATTATCAGGTATACCCTGTATCACCTTCAATTAGCAGTGGGGAGAGGAAACAAACAGACTGCAAGCTCCTAGTTGAAAGGACTGTTCTTTTACTTAGGATTAACTTCTTAGCCAGAACTCTCAAATATCAGTACTCTGAAATATCAATAATTTTACCCACACTGGTAAAACATCACTCAGGATGTTGACTCTTATGGTATGTCCAATCAATTCTGCACCATCAATCACAAAAATCTGGCTTTTCTATTTTGCACCTGACAGCTGCAGTTGGGGGATGACTATGCTCATAGTGAAAATCTGTTTTCTGCAATGCACTGGCGTGAACCTCCCAGTCACAAGAAGTTCACTGGCTCATGTCTTGCAAGTGTAAGGATAAAAAACTTCCTTGCTGATGCTCTTCCTCACCCCCTCCCAAATACACACACCAAATATTCTAATGAATATTTCGCTACATAATAATGTCTTCCATGCTGTATTTTCCAGCTTTTATGGACAAGTTGTAACTGGAATGTGGCTGTGAAATAAACAGGTCAATTCCCAAAGATGTAAAAATAAGCTCATTTTAGCCCCACGCTGTTAAAATAGTTCCTGCATGGATGCTACAAAGTATTGCCTTTACCTGAAGCTAAGGAAACACTTCAAAGGTGAGGCCCTTTGGCTTTCTTTTTAAGCCCAGGCTACCAGAATGATAAACCTATTAAAAAAAGTAACGGAATTGTTGCACCTGGTATTTCTATGAGCAAAGTAAAAAAAAACCTCAAAACCGTTTGTATCACAATCAAACATGCATACTCCTTTGTATATGCTCTTTATAACTTATTTGCCCTGATAAGTACACACTGTTTTTTTATTAGTGGCAGGACTCATGTTAACATAAGTCTGCATGTTTCCCACATTAAATTCATATGACTAAAATCAAACCAAACCAAAAGTGTAAGCACACTGATTCTACAGCTGGAAGTTATCAGCTATGCAAGTATCAGATAGCACTATTCCTACTTCATTCCAGAAAGATTAATAAACAGAAAAATTTCGTTACACGCATTGTGTACCTTGTACATACAAATAATTTCTGCTTCATAATTTGTCCTCAAATACTTCCATATATACTTTTAGCAGTGAGATCTTCATACAAATACTATATACTAGAGCTACTCAATGTCTCTACTCCCATGACAGAAGTAAAAAAACTTCTGGGTTACCATCTTACTAGGGACTGTAACTCTGGCAAGAATTAGGACCAGAGGCGATTTGCAACTCGCAATTCGGAAGAAGCAATTGCAGACTGAATGGTGAAGGCTCTTTGCAGTTAATGCTGCCAACTCTTCCCATTAGAAACCCTTCATTTCAATCGTTAAAAACTCTTCCAGAATTTAACTGTTGGGGCTGAAATGTTCCATGTCTGATTTCCAAAACAGTGTTAACATAAATTGTCCAGTTGTTTTCAATAATAAAATCAGCAGAATATATATTATTTGCCAATCATGCTATTTACCAGTGATTACTTCAACAGTTTTGTAAATAATTTCTGGCAGTATGATGTCTTGAGGCAAGGAAGTGAAATTTGGCATTGAATAGTCTTTGTGTGATGGGTAAGTCTTTTGGTGTGCATCTATGTGTATGGATGGGTATAATGCACAAATATAGCCAAGTTATAAATAATTGAGAAAATATCTGATTGCATATGCTTAGTAGCAGTTGATAAATAGCATTTCCAAGGATTCTATCCATGCTAAGCCTATTTCCTTTCTGACTCCAGAATAAAGGAGGCTAAGCCCAGACTGTCTCTACAACTGCCTTTCCTAGCTGTGCTGTGCCAGAAGACAGACACCAGACTAAGATGGAGGTCACACAAGGTGATTGCATCAATGGGATCACTCCATGTGGTTGGTAAGGGAAAGGCATGGGTCTCCTTTCTAGACCATACAGCTAGCTAACCACACCAAGCCATTCCCCAAAGCATCCTTCCTCAGCCCCTTAGCTATGCATCAGCTTGAACAGAAGAGTGTGGTGGTCTAGCAGAAGTGTGGGGTTCTCACACCCACACCTGATATCGGGGAGGACTGTACTGTGAACTTAAAAAGTCTGAAGAATAGTTGTATATTGTTTTCTTACTCAGTGTCCAAAATTTGTAGTTAAAGTTATTATGCATTTTTGTCTACTTCAGCTTATTATCTGAAAAATGTAGTAAAAGAAAAAAGAGTAATAATATTCCTCTTTGCAGCAAACAAGTATGGCAAGAAGTTCATTACTGCTTGCAAAACATCTGAATACAGTAATGATGAATATGAAAGAAATGGTCATAAGGAAACAAATAATTCCACACCACGTCAGTCTGGCACATTGTGAAATGAATCAGCTCCTTGAAGACAAGGGTAAAATCAAATATTGAGTTCATTAATGGACCATCTACATAAAACATGCTTCCATACCAGGTTCTCTGACTTTAAAGAGTTCCAGTAGAAGAAGTGCACTGACAAGAACAAAAATAAGTGTGTATTATTTTAATTAAAGACTGATCACAATGCATAAATCCAAAGCAAGCTAGTTAAAATTGCACAGATTACTGCCAGAAACAAACAGAATTATATCTTATGTGTGATTTTCTAAACTTCGTGTCCTTTTAACTTTTTTTAAAAATACATAATATTAACACATGCAAATAGTAATAATGCAAAATGGCTACAGTGAAAATTATATTACTGTCTGAAGCGCTCATATGCTTCCCTAGGAATACCATTTAGACCAGATGATTTTACAATACATAAACATACTACATGCAAAACCAAAATTTCATTCAGTACCTAATAATATATTCCTGAAACTTAGCACAGACAAGAAAAAACATCAACTTCAAAATTCTTGCAGAATCAGAGCTTTAATGTAAAGAACTGCAAACAAAACTTGGGATGACAGCAGGAACACATTTTCCATTTTTTTCTGATATCTTTCTGGAGATGATGTGATTTAGTACTGAAGTACAATCCAATGACAAACAGTAAAAATCTGTCTTTGATGCAATTTCACAAAACAGTCCTCTTAAACAGCAAATTTTCCATGAACACAAGATGACAGCTGAAAAAAAAAGTCAGGCTAAACCTAAGACTGGTTAAAAGTCTCTTACCTGGTCAATAAGAGGGCCAAGGCTCCAGGCTGGAGATGACCAGTATCATTTAATGTTTCCAGTATCCACCAGACATGGCCTCCACTACTGTCCCAGAAGACCGACCACCCTTGGACAGCCTCCATGTACCATGCCATGGCCCTGCGAACACAAGATGCAACTTGAGCTTCACAGCAAGGCAACAGCATCACTTCAGACAGCAGCTGTGAGCTGGGGTCATGGGAATGCCCCTGGGCAGCTGGAAGAGATGTAGAGCCAAGTGTGTAGGGTGGACATGGGCAACCTATGCCCCGTGGTCAAAAGGTCGAGCACCTTCTGTGGTTTCACTTTGTTTAGCAGTGCAGGGGTAGTGCAAGGACCCTGTGCCATCTGAGGGACAAGACTGCTAATAGGGGCTAAAGGCTTCCTAGCTCCTTTCCCCCAGTTCATGCCTCTCACTGAGGAAGCTGGCACCCTTGGAGCTCCCGTTCCTCAACTCAAACCATCAGTAGCTGATTATGGATACAAGCCCCAAAGGTTTTCATCCTTCTTACCATCACAGCCTTTAACAAACGGGAGGTTTCTGGCAGCTTCCCCTCTGTCCTGTGTCCTTTGTAATTAAGAGATTCCCAGGCACCCGTCACCCATGTGTGTCTACCCTTGAAGGGCCTGAACTTGGACAGGGATTTGGAGCCCATGCTTAATCAATTAATCCAGTGATTTACAATAAGAAGATTTCAAACACTCCTGCTATACTTCTTTGAAAAATTTCCTTACCATATATTAGCATAAAATGATAAATATGTTCTATGAGATGCAAGCGATATGGAAACTGCACTGGGGACAGTGACTTAAGCATGTCACATGCCCTTCTGCCACATGCATTTTAAGCTGCATGTGCAAGATAACCTGGTTATCTCAAAAGCTGTGATATAGCTGGACTTTCCAGTGAAGTCAAAAGCCATTTATAATCATGAGTAAAGTTAAACTACCAAATATTTCTGCCTTCAATATGGTAAATGAGTACTAATCACTGCACTACATTTTTTCATCACTTAGATATTTTTCCAGAATATTTGGAGAACTTTTTGAATATTGCATTTTCTAGCATGATTTATTTTAATGCATCAGTCATATATTTTTCCTCTTCCAAATTACACTTGCTGAAGAAACACAAACATGTTGAGCACGGAAAAAATCTATGTACTCAAAAAGAAAAGTATTTGCAGTTTTGAAGATACAATGAACTCCTGTTTTTAATTTACTAATAAAATAAAATATGTCTGATTATTCTCAGGTTAAACATATGCAATGAGTTTTGTGTGGGACAACTATATTTATTAAGTATAGCAGGTCACTAAGTAGATGACATTACTTCATTGCCTGAGGTCCCAGGAATGTGCAATCACCCCTGATTACTCTTAGCTCAGTCCTGTGAGGTACTAAACAACTTTGACTTTCATTTCAGCAGTAGCCAAAAGGATTTTGCCCTTCTTAGGAATAAGCACATGAAAGATCCTTTTCTAAATTAGATGAAAAACATCAAACATCAGTTTCATGCAAAATTTTACTTTTTTTTAATGAGAAAAGTTAATTCCAATAGAATAGGATGACTGTGCCAAGAGAACACTTGACCCGTTAACTTCAGAATTTCTTTCAGTTTCTGAGCAATCTCCCACACCAACACAGACTGACTTCTCGTATTTATGCTGTCAAATTTTATAGCAGAAGTTTCTGTCCCAAGTGCTCACAGAGGCACTATAAAATGTTTTATTCCAAGTATACTATCCACAAATAACTAGTATAACTCTATTATAGAAAAAATTGTTGACATTTTCATCAATGAAACAAAGATAATTGCCTTTCATAATCTGCAAGTGATCCACTAAATCAGATCTGTTAGTATCAAGTTCTCAGAACATGAGTAACTCTATAAAGGAAAAATCCATTACACTACACATTAATATTGCAAAGTCATTCCCGTTTTCTCCTTTTTTTCCCCATTTTCACTTATTTCCAGTTGAAAAGTGCTTTTCTTTCAAGAATTTGTTCACATTCTTGGTCAGCAGGAATTACCTGAACTTCAGACCCTGTATGAGTGCCTCTGCCTTCCCTGTCTGACACCAGACACATTTTCAACAATGGACTTTGCTGAAATAGTGCTCATCAATGCAGGCTCCCTCTCACCTTCTGGGTCTACACAGTGGCCACTGCTGGACAGAACTAATCTGACTGCACGTGTCAAAAGAATTGTTGCTATTGCTAGAAGAGAAATTTTTGCATCAGCGTAAGTAAGCCAAATACTTATGTTATCAAGAAGTTCACCAGGTCCAGTTTTGGTGGACTTTATTAGAGCAAAAGATGACAAATGTCATAGCAGAGAGGAAAGACATTTCATTTAGCCCTTCCACAAATAAGACTTCTGAAATTCTTTTAGCACTTCAATTGTTCAAAGCACATTTTTAATATGAAAACTGGGTTTTGTGCTTTGTAGATATTTTTAAGACCTAAACTTCCATAAATTTTGAGCAGTTAGCATTTCAGCAATCATGTTCTGAGCTGCTAGAAGCAGCCTTTAGTATAGGTCTTACAGTTATAAGTACAACACCTTAGTTCATTCTGTGTTACAATTAAAGTAATTTTGTAAGAGATACATTGACATTTTCTACCTCAAAAATGTATTTTAAAAACCCTAAAAACTAAAACAAAACCCAAGCTAAACTTTTCAATCAAAATGTCCCAATGTATTCTTTAAAGCTTGTTGGATGCAAATATTCTGACTATGTTTAGTTTCTTCTATTTCTTTCTTAATACTTGTCTTTAGATTCAGACAATCAAGAGTATCTGTTCACTTAAGGAACAAAAATTCTTAGGTCCCTGATGCTCTTTTTGCTTGTCATTGGTTGCTGTTATTTCAAGTCAACAGAGAGCTGTTGGACATGAGAGGATAAACTAAATGTCAAGTCTGACTTGCACAAAGTAGACATGCTGTCTGTTTTACTGCCCTGTTAGTTCACCCAAGGTGAAGAATATAACCTAGCTGTGGCAGGGAGGGAGGAAAGAGGACCTGCAACACCCATTCATACACTCAGCAAATCTACCATGTGCCATGAATAAAAGGTGGGATGAGCTGCAGCATTTCACAAGCACAGTAGGAAAAACTGCATTGTAATCTGATCACTGTAAGCACTGCAATTACCCAGCTCTGTAGCAGCACCAGGGAAGTGGTCAATAAGTTCCTCTAGCTGTTGAAGAGCACAGTGTACTCACAAACAGGAGGGAAGTACAGAACAGGTTGTGCCTTGCCTCCTGCTTCAGGCTGTACCTGCTTGCCACTGCTACCAGGAACGGGTGGCTCAGAGACCAAATGTTTCCTATCACAAGGCCTGCAGCTCCCACGGACACAGGCTGCTCTGCCCCGGTAGCCACGACATGAATAACAATGAGTTTGTTATGAATCTAGAGGTAATTGCCAACACTCAGCTGCCATCCCCTGAATTTCTGTTACAATATAATGTGCAATCTCCCTTTACAGTGACATCGTGGTTCAGATAATTTCAGAAGCATTTTGTTTGCTGGAGTATTTATGTGTAGTATCCATCTTTACTCAATCAGAAGACAGCTAATTTCTTTGCTGTGCTAATTATGTCAGAGCAAAACACAACGTGTTTACACTTGTTCTTGTCAGCCACTTTGAGAAAGTGATTCTCTTTGAGTGACTCTATCACCTAGTTTCTGATGTTTTGTTTGTGGACTACCTAATGATCCGTTCTTAAATTTCTCTGAAGTTGTGCATGTGATGACATGCAGGCAGTGCAAGTATAGGCCACAGAAGGCTGGGTATTGTTCATAGCAGCCTGTTCATACCCAAACTGCAGAGTAGCTATAATAGTATCAGTGCCTGGTATCTACTCATACTCCACATGCCTGTGGTTACATGTGTGGACTTGCAGCCTGAGTCACATAATGATAGGTTACATCTGACATACACTATCATATAAGCATGGAACAACAGGATTGGGAAGCATATATAAAGATATAAATAGCAACACACCCAAATCGGTTTTATGAAAGCAACTATATGACATAGCTGCTCACCATAGGTGAAGAGTGGGCTTCTTGCCACAGAAGGTCCTCTGAGTTGTATAATAATAAAACTGAAAACAAAGCTGTCTTTGCAACAATGGAATTCCTTTTACAATTTGAGTACTGAGTTCAAAATTTGGGTCAGCAGTCGGAACAGACATATAAAAAAAACAGAAATTACAGAAGTCCTGAATAAATACAAGAATCTTTATTGGCATTAAGGCAGTCTGACAACATTTCTCCCAGTCCTTATTTTGGTCTTGCTTTGGCATTCTCTCAATTTTTATCACTTAACAAGACAGAAATAATAGGAGAGAAATACAATCCTATTGCTACCTGCAGGGCTGAATATTCTGTCTCAGAAACCAAGTTTCCTGAGCTAGCCAAGAAACTTATAGTGGGTTTGTCAACTTCACAAGACATTGTTAACAGAGCCACTTTGGCTGAGTCCAGTGCTGCTCAGCAGAAGAGTTCTACTGCGAAAGCCACATCTGCGCATCAGAAGGGGGAGCCTGGATGTGTTTGCAAGACACAAGGGTAGCAACAACTTCAGAGAGCAAAGAGGAAGCGATGCAGCATTCTCTGCCATGCACAGGTCTGGAAGGGGTGGGAGGGGGTTTGCTTTTGTTTTTTATGACAGAGGTGAAGGTAGGAAGATCAGATAGGAAGGAAAAACAGATAACTCAGGAATTTCAAGAGTTAAACTGTCCTTAAAACTAGTTCTCCCACTGAGATGAAAGGAGCAGCTTGCATGTGGCCTTAGCACTGCAGCTGCACACTCAGGTTACCCTGCCACCAGGGATTTTATCATCTACAGCTTTTCAAGCTCAGTGCAATTTTAAATGAGTGTAAGTAGTATCTACATGATGTGTACAATTCTATTTCTTCCACAAGACACAGCTCTACCAGACATTCTGCTTCTACCCCAAGTTTTTCTCAGATACTTTGTATGCAGGAACCAAATAGCAACATGGAGAGAAAGTGCCAGAGGTGCACAAGACTTAAAGCACCCAAAGGCTTTCTTAAATCACCATCCAAATCTGAGGGGATACAGCTGCTCTCTTGAAGATGCACGGCTCTGTCCCTGTGTTTCATAGGCTTTAAAACCAGGATCCTACGCCAGCAAATCAGTCTGAGATACTAGTAAATAGACTCTGTAACCAAGGTATCACAGTCCTATTTGGGGAAAAAAACAAAACAAAACAAAACAAAACAAATGTACCAGTAAAAGTGATTAAAATGTGTATGTTTACAAGCAGGATTTAATTCTCCTTGTATTGTATTATTGACATGCAGCCACCTTTTATGCTGTCTCCTGACAGCATTTGATGCATTTTTCCTCCTGTGCTTATTTTTAGTTGCCATAGGAACTTTCTTATTTCCTGTCAGCTGATGTCCTTATTTAGTACTATTAATTGTACAAAAGGGTGTTGATTCTGGTACTCCAGATGCTGAAAAAACGCGCACTTTACAAAGACAGAACACACATTTCAGTTTACTCACACTTTTATTCACTCATTTCTATCAATATTTAATTCAAAAAGCTGGGTACTGTAATAGCAGTTGTTATCACATCAGTGGAATCTGGAGTAGATCCTCTCCAGTCTTTTCTGCTTTTTGAATTATGTTTCCCTCCTACTACCGTAAATATACTTACGTGAAATAGAATTTTTTGCCTGTATAGCTTGTAAGTTCATTCTTTTTCACTTCCTCCATATCTAATTGTCTTTTTTCCTGACAAAAAAAAAAAACAAACTCAAAACTGCTTTAAAATGCACAGGAGTGAAAAGAAAATTTTCCAACATTTGAAGACACATAGGCTGGAAAAATATTGGGACCTGAATGAGGGTTCTTTTTGGCAAATACCAATTTTTCTTCTCTTACATATAATAAGATACTTTGCAAAAGATTATTTTTCTATTAAATTTATTTTGTGGCCGGAGAGCAATAAAAATGACAGCTTAAACCGGCACTTTCTTTATTCACATCAACAATGAAATTTCCACTGTTCTTCCCATGAACTGGTCACATATTTGGAGAAAAAAAACTGTTCAACATATATATTTGCATTTGAGTCAGTATTATATGAAAATCCAGTGCAAGCTTATTCTAGTCCTTTTCTGGGAAAACTCAGGAAAATAGCAGAAATGTACACAAAGTCTTTAACAACATATTCCTTTTTCCAGTTCACATCACTGCTCCTCATAAGATGGAGGAAAACAAGCAGCTTGGAATAAAGAAACTGACAAATAAGCAAGCATTTAAAACTCTGGAAAATAATTCCTGTGGTGTGACTTAAATTATGCCAACTCTGTCTAAGGTTTTATTCAAGCATCCTAAAGACAACTTGAATCCTCTCACTGACTTCAGGGGCTGCTGGATTAGTCTCACTGCACAGGTAACTGGGGTATTAATGAGCTTGCTGTGGCACTAGGAGGATAATATTCTGCTTGGGAATGTCCGCAGAGCATATGGTGTGTGCTCTTGCTGAGACAAGCACTGTCAAATGTTTTAGTTGCTATAACTCAATGGATATCTGAGGCAAAAGATTTCCAACCACATCCTGGAAGCTCTTGCATAAAGGGTCCCTTTTGCAGAAGTCCTTCCCAGCCTCCTCAGCCCAGCCCCATCACCCACAAAACTGTCATCAATTGACCCCAGGACAAGCTGTCCTGCAAATGTAATGCTGATTTTATTTAGGCCTTGCTAAATTAAGGAAAAATATTTATTCAACAGCAAAAGCTTTTATTATTTAGCAAAAGAAGCATGTACCAAGCAACTGTCTTTTCTTCTAAACAGGAAGAACTGAAGGTTTTACAAATTGAAAATTTATTCTTCTAACTGATTTATTCTTATAAAAATGTTTTTTAAGAAGTACCTTCTTTTGTAAAAGAAAGTGTACACGTAGATGGAAGTTTTCTTATTTATTAGTGAGAATCAGAGAAAATAATTATGTTGATTACTTCTCTGTAGGACTGTTTGGGAGATTTGAAGTCCTAGAATATTAATTTATAGATCCAGATATTGAAATTCAAAACTGTCCTTAAAAAGAAAAACAACCTCTTAACTAGAATTTACCCATAATGCCTTTTCTCAAAACAAGTCTCCTAGTTGTAAGAGGAGTCAAATAGTTACCATTATATAACAACACTAAATTAAATAAATATTAATGACAAATAATTATATTTAATCTACCATTATATAATAATGGTAAATTAAATAAGTGATAAATTAATTTTTTTTTTTTTGCCTCTAAAAATTGGCAATTTTCTATTTCTTTTCATGAATAGGCTACCAGTCTGATCTATTTTAAAATATGGGAGAGATGTGGATTAATCTGTAAGGGCAGCTATACCAAGTTAAAAAGAAAATCCCAGTTTGTTGTTACCAAAATGCGTGGCACTTATAACATTACATTAAATTTGAAGGAAACTGCAAAGGTGTCCAGCTTACTTGGAAAACCCATGGCTCAAGGTCTGGGAAGAAGCAGCTTAGATGGGGAAAATCACCTGCAACTGAAGCGGATGCTGAATTGCCTTCTTCTTTCCACGGAACCAATTGGGTCAGCCAGCTCAGAGAGAAATGCTGGGAGGCTGTGAAACACAGCCTGACCTGAGCAGTGCTCCATGGGGAAGCCTGGGTGGTCCCTGGTGGGGCCAGGGGTGGGTGGAATGTCAGGAGGTTCCACAGTCAATTAAGAGAGGACTGTGATGTGGGGGGTGCCCAGCAAGTCACATCCCACTGGGAAGGAAGGAAGAAAGGAAGGAAGGGAGGGAGGACAGACAAAGCCAGTTTCACTGTGACAGCAGTGGGAGAAAGGTGAGTAGGAGAACAAGCCCAAAGCACCCCATGAAGTCAAAGGTCGCAAAGATCAAAATCACTTCTGGAAACAAAACTGGAGTACTGTTCTTCCTCCTTTTGGCCCCACTGCAGTGGGGGCAGGAAAGGATTGTATTCTCACCACCTAGCTTTGGGGTTGGCACTGAGCATGAAAGCATGTCTGCTTTCTCCACTGAGCAAACGCTGGCCCAACAGTGACTCTGTAAGATTCGCCGAAGGATGAAGCAAGTTATGAGAACCATGCAGCTAAGAGTGAGACACTAATAACATTACAGGGACATCTGAGGATACTGATGTACTTACCAAAGTATGAGAAGCAGCATCACATTCTCTAAGTTATACAAATGAAAGAAGGTTATTTAGTGTCCATCTCATTTTGCTCAAGATATAGAAAATTATTATTCCTCAAATGTCTGCTTAAGGCTTTTTGAGCTGACAGACGACAGGATTTTTTTCTAGCCTACAGAGATGTTACCTTCCATATTATCTGAGATCAAAATGATGCATTCCCACTTTTTATACCTCTTTCTTTAAGGTGGTGAGATTGCTTGTTTATAGAACATGGATAATACTACAGCTCAGGGAACAAAAAATTAACAGGCACTATCCAGCAGAGGGAGCACAGTAACATAAAAACCCCTCGGCTGTAAGGTGAGGAAATTTTCTATTAAAATCCACAATAACTGGTGATCTGAGTTCACTGTTTTAGCACATGGCATGGAAAAGACAGAATTTAAACAAAAACAGAAAGATGTGAGAGAGGCGTATCAAACTATTTTACAAGCAGTAAAACAATTTATTTCCTGATATTTTCATTTGTAATATGGCAAATGTAACCTAACTGCTGGAAAATTTGAGATTTAAAAGAAATGATCAAGGATGATCTTGGGAAGAGTAATAACATTTATTTGAAAATGCTGATTTTAATTTAATAGAACTGGTTGCTTTGGCTGAAAGACTCAAGTACTGCTTTCAGTCTGATGGTGCACTTCCTCTTGTTCCTAATGAAGTCATATATCACAGAAATAACTGATAGAACCATTCATTTGGTGTAAGTGCAATTTTTAGAGTTCAATATGACATAAATTTTACTAGATATGTTCTATCTTCTGTGTCTGTCACACTTTCTAGTCTAATCAAGCTCAAAAATATTTGTGAATTAAAAAAAACAAGAGCTAATACCTATTTTTATAAGAAATTATCATAAACCAGAGAAAGAACCCATCACATTTTGATGTGACTTACATGAACTACAGTAATTAAACAAACTATGTAATATCTTAAAATTGCTGCCATCTTAACTGCAAACATTTCTCAGGGTGCATTTCATTAATATATTTATACCACAGGATTTTTTAATTAGTGCATCTAAATTCTAAGCTGTGCCACTGACTGTTACATGACCTTTGGCAATTCACAGTCTTTTTAAGAGAGTTTCTGTTATCTTTGTAATGAAAATCATATTGATTTCACAGCTGGGTACAGTGTAACAGCAGCTTTGCCTGCTGGTAGAAAGTGGTTGAAATAAAAACATAATTTTAAAAGGAAAGAGAGAAGAAAGAATTGGATATTCTGATCAGAAATGCTAACTACAGATAACTCGAGATAGAATATTTTCAGTTTAACTTTTATTTGTTTTCCAAAGAAAAAGCCAAGCATGATGAAGACTGATTAGCTATATTTCCTGTTAAGCAAACTTAACTTCTCTCCACAAACTAGCAGCAAGATTAACAACTGAAACAAAACATCTATGCTGCTAAATCTTGAAGATGTCCCCATCCAGCAGATTTTTCATTTTGTTGTATGATGTCCTAAGGAAATGAGGCTTATGCAGGCGCATTATCCATTCACTCAACTATTACCCCAATTTCCCTGGTAATTTTTCAACCTGTTGGACAATTTTAACCAAATCTAGAAACAACAGTGGAAGTCATAGAGATGTTAAAGACTTTTGACCACCAGATCCAACTGAGATTGTACAAAGTTTAATGGACACTTGATACATTTGCTAGTCACATGTGTGCCTGCTCACTAAAAAAACTTCCAGAAGTAGACTGGAAGTACGGCATTGCAAGAGGTTTCTCATCCTCATTTGTCCTGGTTCTGGCAAGGGACAGGGTCAGTTGTTGCAGTAACCATGGGGGACATGGGCAGAACCCAGAGGTTATTCCATACCACCTCATGTGATTCCCAGGGGCAGGGAAAGGGGTCCCTTCTGAGTCACACAGCGTGGTGGAGCGAGTTGAGTGCTGCTGGGGTTCCACGTGGTGAGCATTCATGTTTGATATTGTCACGGTTACAGTTCGTTGTAGCAGTGTTTTTTTTATTTCATTGTTGTTTCCAGTAAACTTAACAGTTCTTATCTCAGTCTGTGATGTTTACTTTCTGTGCTTCCAACTCTTCTCTCCATCCCAACACAGGGGAGGAAGAAGGGAACAGGGGAATGGCACATGGTTTACAGTGTTTCAGTGGGAACACAAAACTGGGAAATGCCATTCCTAAACCACAACACCAATAATGGTTTAAAGACACAGGATCTTTACACTGACAGGACAAGTTGATCCACAGAAAGCAAAGGTGTCATCTTGGGAAAAAGTCTGAAGAATTATTTCTTAAGCACACTAAAAGTGAAACTGTTCTGCTTATATACTTGTGTATTCTGCTGTTCTTATAGAGTATCTTGTTTCATCAGTCCAACATAAATTCATTTATTTTCACATAATTCTATTTTAGTAATGTGTTAAGGTCACAATAAACTTACTAAATTATTTTAAAAACATCATGACTTCACTAAGAATATTAAAATTGTAGTCCAAACTGCATAACTTCAAAAACATCTCATTAAAAGTTCCTTACTGTTTATGACCAAAGCGTTCTCATGATCCTCTACAGTCACATAAATCCAACACAATAACTTCTAGAAGGTTTTACTGTCTTTTTTCTATCTAAGAAATACAAATACCTTTTGCTAGGCCAAGACAATCCCTTGCTATCCCACACCAGCCAACAAAGTATATAGTACAGGCAGGCTCCTTAAAAGCCCAGCTCATTTTCAGCTACATGGCGGTCACTATGGTGTGTGGTATGAATAGGTGGGGATGATTTCAAGTAGAAACAAGGAAAAATTAATTAAGCTCAGCTACACATGGACACACACACACACACACACACGTGTATCCCCAAACAAGCAAATAAACCCATGTGCAAGAAGATACTTGATGTCAAATCAAGAAAGACAAGGATAACAGAAAGACAAGGAACTACTAGAGACGTTCCAGCAGAGGGCTATAAAGATGACAAGGGGTATGGAGCAGTACTCAAAAACAATTCTATCCTCTTATGAGGATAGGCTGAGAGAGAGAATTGGGCCTGGTTAGCCTGAAGAAGAGACAACTGAGAGGGGATCTGATCAATGCACAAAACTATTTTCAGGGCAGGTGTCAAGAAGATGGGGCCAGACTCAGTTCAGTGATGCCCAATGATGGGAACAAGGAGCAATGGGCACAAATTGAAACATAGTAAGTTCTGTATGAATATGAGGAAGGGTCTTGTCTTTGAGGGTGACAGCGAAATGGAACACACTGCTCAGAGAGGTTGTGGAGTCCTCTTCTAAGGAAATATTCAAAACCTGCCTAGGCAAAATTCTGTGCAACCTGCTCCAGGTGAACCTGCTCTAGCAGGAAGAGTTGGACTAGAGAATCTCAAGAGGTCCTTTCCAACCCCAGCTATTATGTGGTTCTGAGAAATGTCTGTGAGATAATGAAGAGCTTCAAAGTGTGGTTGGAACCACCTGAAAGGGTCTGGGAATCACTAGTTCCACTGCCCATAAATTATCTGTTCTGTCTAATGAAGATTTCCCCAGAGCTATGTGGAAAACAAACCCCAGATTGGAGAACAATTTGAAATCCAAAAACTTTGTAATATTTATGAAGTTCTGAACATCACTGGGGGAGGTGGGAAGGCATTGTGACCACAGACATGGTGAATAACAGACCAGAATCCAAAACCACCCTTTCATGTTTTTTTCTGAGAAGACTGCATATAAGACAGATAATTAAGAACCAAACATCCTTCTGCCTGTCCCACACATTAAGCAAGATTAGGTTTGGTAATGTATTGCCCCGTCATTGGGAAGAAGAACTGCACCAATATAGTTCATCACAGGTGTCTTACAGAAGTCTACACAGGGGCTACTGGCTTTGCAGGAGTACAAGATACCAGCACAGCACACAATGCAATACAACCCAAAGTTTTGGGACAAGCAAATGCTGATTTTTGAAATTTGTTTCATACTTCTAGGAGTCACTGCTATAGTGCAAACATCCAGTCTAAGAGCTACTAGTCTCATACTTAAAGCCACTTAATCCAATTTTCTCTAAAATTTGTCACTTACTTTTATCGGTCTCATTAAGGTTCACACAAATATGCATCACCATTGAATCAGTCTGAAATATTATGTAGGGTGTCACAGTATATTAAAGCAGTACTTTTAAAACACGGGTTTCTGTTACTATGTAGTAAACCCCAGCTGAATCTCAGGGATAGAAATAAGCCCACATGTGTGCTGCAAAAGTCTTCCTGCATAGCTACATCACCGAAGGCACACGTGGGGTGAGTAAATCATGAGCCCTAGATTACATACCATGCTGACCCAATGCTCTCTAAGAGCAGGGGGTGTGAGCTACTTATGCCAAACTTACACCACTCTGAGAGGTGGTGTCCTTCCCCCAGGGTGTACTGTCTTCGAAGCCTCTGCCGACACAACTGGTCAGGTGCCAAGATATCTATGTCTCTGAGGAACACAGCACCCCAGCTCTGATCCTTACATCCCAGTTCTGCACTTCCCAGATTGCTTGGGTTCTGCTCTTCCACAGGCTTTGTGTCAGCTCCATCATCAGGTATTGCAGTGGGTTCCTCTTCTACCATGCCATTAATAGTATTTTGTCTCACAGAAGAGCTATGACATATCCCAGCAGCATAGAGGGATTTAATAACAAAACCATCAAGTGAAACTGCCTTTCTAAATTCCAATGGGTATAGCAACAATCATTTTAAAATCTCTGCTATTTAGGAATATCTGTTTAGCTGCTGTCAAGGTATATATTCAACTTTTAAAATTTCTGATTACCTGATAGGATATACTATGGCTACTACATTTCAGAGGAACAAATATTTTTTGAGGTTAATGTTCTTACCCCAAAGCTCTCGGTAATTTTTTTTTTCCTGAATGCAAGAATTCACACGAATCTGCTTTGTAAAACAAAGTCTACGGAAAAAAAACAGAGCCAAAACCAAAACTGAAAAAGTACCTCTTGGGAAAGTACTCAGATGAAGAGAAAGAATTTTTTACCCACACACCATTATGGACCATTAAGGATGTGCCAAACTAAAACTTACTTATGTAGGTTAATGGTCATAATGAAACATCTGTTGCTATGAAACTGTTTAAAATCTATTCTGTCTATTGAATGTAAGGAAATGTACCTGTAAAACCACTTTGAATGTGTGCCTGAGCTCCATTAGAGAACATGAATGCCCAGAATAGAGGTACTGATTTTAAAAATATAACAAAAATCTATGAGATTTTTGCTTCTTGCAACTATCTATTTACATTCAAGCTTCTCAGCTTAAAAAAAATGATCATTTGGTTGTTCATCAAACTTATTTTAATTTTAATGTTTTTTTAATATGAAAAAAATTCTCAAGAGCTACAGCCATGGAAAATTTAGGTACATCAACAAGTTGCTGAATGGTGCCATTTTTGGTGGTCTAGGCCACTGTTATCTTTTATTATGGATAACAATGAGTTTTTGCCTTGCTGACACTCAATGTTGTAATATGTTCCAGGAATTTGCTGTGAGTCACAGTCTGAAAAATACCAATGGCAAGGTTCTATTGATCTTGCTTTAAGCAACTGACTCCAAAAAGTAGAAGCTACATGATTTTGAGAAGGCAGAGCATCTTGCCAGTAACTTCTACAGACAGAGTGGCCTGTTACTGAGACCAGATCCCTTCCAATAACTGATCAATTTTATTTAAAGCTAAATTCAGATACCTCTACCCTATGCTGAAATCTACAGGGCATATATGTATGCAGGGGCATAGGTATCCAAGTCTAGCATTTACATTCTAGCCTCCAAAATTTTGTCTCATTTCTCTGTTAATTGAGTATGTGCCTATATCATTACAGTGCATCAATTTCTACTGTTGCAGCTTGCAAAGTCACCTAAATTCACATATCACTGGACCCAAACATAGCTATTTCAATAACAAATAAAACTATCAATGGTACATACCTGCTCCCCTTGTCTCTGATGAGAAAGATGAAGGAAGGAACGAGGTTTGACATGCCTGGGTAAGGTGAAGAGTCCAGCCAGCCACATTCAGTTCCATAAACCTGGAACATGTAGGGACAGTGCTCTGCCAGGGCCTACACCTGAAAAACCCAAGGAAGGACAGACAATGTTTCCCATGAGCCAGGATCCAAGACCCAGATGAGCATGGCTCCAGTGGCACCAAGCGCAGTTTGCTGCTCAGCCCTGATGGTTGATGGTGTCCTTCTTCAGGATCAAGATCTGCTGAGGTCTAAACAGCTGAAGGAGAAAGAAACAGAATGGTCAAGTCAAATTTCTGTGACATCCTGCAGTAGAAATGCTATGTCCCAGTCATATTACAGGCAATGTAAAGAAACTGCATTCAAGTTATAATCTGAAAAATAAAGAATGCCCAGAATTAAGCAAATAAATCAATTGTAAACTTTGTGTCAGGAGTATGTGTTTGAGAATCGTGATTTACAAGTTGTCAGTCAGCTGCCCTGGCCCAACCATTTTATTCTGGAAGACTCAACTGCAAATACAGTAATAAGAACTTGTAAAGTTATCTCTGAAGAGTCTACACTTTATCCTTTTAGATTTTTAATGGATTTCACATGATACATACAATTCTTGAGAACTGAAGTGCTACTTCTAATATTTTCAGAATAAATAATATTAATAAGAAATAATATTAATAATTTAAATTAATATTAATAATATTAATAATTAATAATATTAAAAGAATCTTTAAAACGGAATAAATGATAAAATAAAAATCTAAAATTGTATTTAGCATTCTGAATGCAATTAGGGCATTCAATTGAATTCTGAAGTTCCCACATGAGTGATCTACAGTGATATCATTCAGTACAACAGTAACAGGTGCTGAAAAAGTAATTTTAAACAAATTAATTTTATCACATTATCTGTTTTTCCCTATTACAGCCAACTTTCCAAGTACTTCTGTGCAATTGTCTAAATGAAGGTATATCAAAAAGTACTTTGTTCCAAGATGTATTTCCATTTTTCATTACAAGATCACTGGAGTAGCAGCATTGTTTACTCTGTTTTCTACAGAAGGATTTTATCACTGCTTGAAGACACAAAGAAGATAGTGTAAAAAGTGTACATGAATCCTATCTTTTAAACTACAGTTTTACTACAAGAATAAAATATACAAAAGAACTAGAAGGGACCTCCAGATGACACCAAATACATCCTCCTGCCTGCAGGAAGCAGTTTTTCAAGTACTCTGATCTTACAGATTGAGATGGAAACTCCAAGAGCTTGCCAAGCAATCTATTCCCTATCCTCACCATTAAAGTTTTCTGTAATTTTAAAAATAAATCTTCCCTGCTGTAATTTAGCCTATTACTTCTTGTTCTATCAAACAGAGGCAAAAGAAATAGATTGTTCTTTTCCTCCTTGGAGCAACCTCTTGTATTATAGTGTCTCCGTTCTATCTTTTCTGTCAGACTAAACGAACATTTTTTTTCTTTTAGGTTATAATTTCTACATTTCTGTCTTCTTTGTCACTCTCTTTTGGACTGTTTCCAGTTGATTGTCGTCTTTCCTCAAGTCTGGTAACTAAAACTGGACATGGTGTTATAATTCAATATGAAATTAAGATTTGTTAGTCCCAGATTTCATCTGATTATTTAAATAATGAAGCTAATAATCTCCCAGGAGAAGGTTACCAAAGCTCTCATTCTAGTAATTGTCCTGCTGGAAACCAAAATCAAAAGTTAGATTAATTAAAGCACAGTTCAGTAAAAATCAATCTAAGGAAGCTTTTTTCCATTTGGATTTTGTCTTAAGCCTGACTGACCAAATCTAAGAAAACACAAACTCTGATTCAAGTTTGTTTGCATCACACTATCTCTATGAGCTTTCTGGTGTCCATTAAGAGTGAAACTCGTATGAAGTCTTTCCCTTAGTGCTGTTTATCTGACTGTAAGAGCATATTTCCAGATTTATGAAAACACAGACAGGGAAGCTGCCCAGGTATGAGCCTCTGGGATGACAGCTGAAGTGGATTGGGGAAGAAGGAGCAGGAGGCGACGACTGGACCAAAAACACCTGGTGCAGGTTTTAATAGTTGATTCAGGATTACGTTGGGATTTTACAACTAATTCTGTTGACTCTGACAAAAAAGCCTACCTCACCAGCTATTGATTTCCTAAACCCTACTCCTCAAAGAGACTACATGGTTTCCTTGCAACAGTTGCGAGCTATATAAACAATGCCTTATCATGCCCTATCTTGGTGCATAGATTTTAGATCTCCTGTTGTATTAAAGCATTTTAAAGTTTTAATTAAGACATGCATGTGAGAACATCTATTGCCTTTCTTTTTTCTTATCTGTCCTCCCTCATTTAATTGCTCTACTCTTCTCCCAAGAGAAAAATATCCATGCCTTTGAGAGCAGGATCCCGACATTCAACATGCTTGTCATTTATTTTGTTCTTACAGTAGTTTTAGTAATAAATTCTGTTGTATATAGGTGGAGCTATTCAAGGATTACATCATATATTCATTATGTGAGACAAAAGGTCAGCCTATTTATTCATTCCTGGAGGACTAAGGAATACTTGTGTCACCAACGATGATTTCAATTCCACTGTAAAGAGTCATGATTGTGACTCCAGGATTTTAGTCATAAAAAAGTAACAGGGTAGTAGTATTTCTATTTGCAATAATTTGAAAAACTCCTGTAGCAGACAAAATTTTATATAAGCATTATTTTTAGATGTGTTTGATATTTCAGGTTACATTGAGTACTGGGGATTTCAGGAACAATGCCATGAAATTTGAACAGTAGATCAGCCTTAAAAAGCTGCTTCAACCTATTGAGGAATTGTCACATTTGCTTATAGTTACTCCAATAACTTGATATTAAGGACTACACACACTGTTAATTTCAAGCAGCTGTCTTGCTATTCTGAACCACCTCTTCAAAAGCACCTACTTTCTTTCCTAGTGATTACAGAGGAACTTTGGAGGTTATTCCTGCCATCAACTATCCAACATTAGGTACTTAACACACCCTCCCTTTTTTTCTTTGCCAGAGTTAAGACACTTAAAATACAGTACATAATGTGACCAGCAAAGGGTGAGAGCTAGAAGACCAAATGGGACAGATGTAAAAATCTCAGGAAAAGATTTTTCTACAGAGTAAGCAGTGACTGACCTGACAAATCAGAGCAAGACTAGAGACAAAGCGGCTAAAACAGGCTGAAGAATGGAGCAGGCAGAAAGAGATAAATATGATAGTGAGAGAGAAAATCAGCTTGTCTTGTCTATGTCAGAACAGAGACACGGACTGAGATATTACTGGAGGAACTGGAAGTGATTGGCAAATAGCTGGAGCCTTGAGCTCCTAGGTCAAAGTTTTACTAAATAAAAAGATGTAAAACAGAAGCCCAGATGAACAACCTTATAAACTAAATTAGGAGAATCGGAGCAGGACACAGGGACAGGTATTAGAGCAGACTGGCAGAAGTTGGGGAGACAGTGGCAGACATACACAGCGGCAGAAAAAGGTAGAACTGTGTCTCAGCCTCAAGATTTATTCATTGTTAAAAATGCACATTTCATCACCACTGAATTTGGCCACATGAGAAGAGCAGACTACTTATGAGCTATTCCATCACATCCAGCTAGCAGAAGTGTGGTGTCTCCATATATAGCATAGCAAAACAGAGCTTGTTCACTATGAAAATTTTCTCCTTTTAATAGCATTGACTGGACATATAGTCAAAGTTTCTAGAGGTAGACAAAACTGCTAGGTTGCCTATTTTGGTCTCGCATCTACACAAACACCACAGACTCTCTTTCAGTAATGACTGCAGTATTTATATTTGAGCTCTTATTTGAAGATGGACACAGGATTGGTAGTTACACTATTTAAAATTTCCACACCATTCCTATCTGAATTTGACTTTACTTTTGAAACACTGTCACTTTGCATGCTTTTTTTCCTATGCATGTAACAGTTTTGTTCTACCCATAAAATTATTTAGTGTAAGCAAGCCTGTCTTCATAACATTAAGTCCATAAAGATATTTACATACCAACAGTAAAGAAGTAAGCTCACATTTCCTACCATTTTTTTCATTCTTTCAAATTTATTCCTGGGAATGGGGAAAATTTCTAAAGTAGACAAGACTGTGGACAAAGAACCCCTAAAGTTTTGCTTAAACCACAGTCACAAATTGTTTTAACATTGTTTAAATAGATTGAATGCATATAATGTAACTAAATAAAATGTGGGATGAATTCACAGAAATTTCAATATTTGGGTTTTACTGGATGTGATCATGTAAACAGGATGTAATGTTTACTTACTATAAAATCCATGTTAAGGACATTGTAAAACAAAGTTTTTCAAATTGCAATTAGTTAAAGACCAGAGAAAAGGGAAGTAGCACACCAGCTTCTTACAGGTGCAAAATTACCCTAATGAATTCATGCAGTGAAAAAATATTCCTGCAAGTGTCCAACCTGCTTTAACTTGCGAATTTGGAACAAGGCAGAGAAATACAAGTCATTTTTGCTACTTGGCACCAGTTCTTGGAAGGTTCAACGGTACTGAAGAGCTTCACCATCTCCAGTGGGGCACTTGTTATTAGTTACTTACATTTCTATGAACCCAAACCTTTGCCACAAGGCAAGGAATCTTAGCCTTATTATCTTGACAGCCCTTGAAATCTGCTAGCTCAGCTCTCAAGCCTAAATGAGATTCCCATTACAGGAAGCTCCCATCCTGCCTCACCTACAGGCTGAAGCACAAGTCCTCCATCAAGAGCTTGTAAAAAGACAGCTGAAGACAAGAGCACTTGGCACAGGCCAGGATATGCTCCTCAGCATACCCCAGTGGCACAGCAAGTAGGAAACTCCCCTGGAATGCAGCCGTTCCCCACTAGCTTGCTTGGGCAGCTTCCTGATCAGAGGTTTCTGTGAAATCCACTCCCACTTCTCCTCCCACACTGCTAAGGAAGCCTCTGAACCTTGAGCTGGGCTGTGACTTCCTGCAGGCAAAGGGCACCCAGAATTACACAGTGTGATGCAGAGCAGAGGAACAAATAACCTATCTCCAGCATTTCAGCCATAGAATAAGAGGGGGTGGGAACATTCCTATCATGAACTGCCTGTTGACACAACACCAGAGGAAAGAGTAGTTCCCATCCCAATTCATGCTGCTCGAGATGATACAGACAACCAAACAGGATATCAATTCCTTACATTTAATGGCTCTGCTAATTTATTCTCTAATCTTCAAGGGCCACTCCGTCTGTGCCAAAACACAGTTAGTGGTTCTGATAAGGACCTATGATTGCTTGCCATTGGTCTGGGTCATCCATTCTTTTGTCATTTTCACCTACCTGCCAACAACATGCTAAGGAAAATATGGAATTTGGTATTAGACAAACCACCCAACTGAGATGAGGGACAGAGATAGAAAATGGCACAATGTTTGGAGAAAAAAACATGGCTTAGAAGTTCAGGGTCCTTTTCTCCTTTCCTGTACATGTTGATTCATCTTGTCTTTCTTCTTTCTCCTTTAACATTTGTTTGTAGCTTTAACCCAATCTTTTCAAGTTTCTCTCTGTTCCTGAGAAGGGTCATAGTGGTAGGAGGTCCAGAATAGATGATGAGGTTGTTCCCCCGTTCACAAGCCAAGTAAACAAATTCACAGACAGAACTTAGTATGCATTACATAACAACATGCAGTCAGAATTTGTACCAGATAAGGATTTACAACACTTGGAAAATTATTTAGAATCTGTCAGCCGACTTAATCTAAAAGTTCTAGAGCTATTTGAAAAGCAAGCTTGCTAAAGTGTTAATATGGCTCTCATTAGAGCCATTTTCCAGTAAGAACACCGAAGGCACTTCTTGCATTTAAATGCTGAATGCACCACTGACTCATGTATTGACCATGACCAGTTCATACACAGTACTGAGTCCACATACACAGCTGGCATCACCAAGCTGGTAACTTACAGCTATCTCAGCAAGGCTGAGTTGTTGTCCCAATTGCAAATGCAATGCAAACAGCACTGCAAATTTCTTTTCAAGTGCCTCAATTCACTCTCAAACTAATGAGAAATATCAAAGGAATGTGAGGGTGGGATCCATCTCATCCACCTTGACATACCTACATCAGTGAAGTTTAGAGAGTGATTCATCTGACTAAAAGCAGATGACTGCTTTAAAATTAGTTGACTCACTTTATGGATAATATTGATGGTTTTGACTAGATCCCCATTGACCATGACTTCAGGCCTATCAGCTGCCTCTACACACACTAAAACAGGAGAGAAATTCAATGAGTTTGACTGAAGGCTAGGGATATTCCAGGACAAGATCAAGTAAACTAGTACTTAATACAGACTATCTTCTAGTTCTCATTTTAGAGGAAATATCAATGATTCTACAGAGGCATCACCACAGCAGAAATTATACAAAGATAATATAGATAGTCATTAATTAAAAATTAGGGGAAAAAAGAGGTAGAAAGGAATTATTTATTTTTTAAATCTTCTGTAAGTATAAAGCTGTATTTTTTACCATGTTGTTTTATACTGTGCATATGCATACCAACCATATATACACCATTCATGAATATTCACTAAGAACCAACAAAGTATTTTTATGTAATCAAAGTCCTGGCACATTAGGAAGATCGTATGTTTGATAGTTTTCAGATTATATCATAGGCTTTAAACTACTGCTTTTAAAAAGATTCCAATCTTGAAATTTCAAAGCTATTCAAATAGAAATTATTTTCTTAACTACAGGGAAAAAGACATAAGTGACAACTTTTTTTTATCGAACCATATTCTTGTGATCAGCATGTGAGTGATGCTTTTAGTATATGCACTGAATATGGCATGGTTTTTGGATCACAGAACCTCTTCTAAAACAAAATTGAAGAGCCACATAATATTTCATACAGAGCATGACATAATTTAATCCAAGGGTTGAAATCAGTTAAATATTTTTTCCTTCCCCATTTGGCAAATCTCATTTCCCCTTCCCCATAACTAATAAAATATAAGCCAGCATGTTGATTTGTTAACATACCACTGAGGAAAGGAACAAAGTCTATATTCTAACTGTTTAATCATAGAGAGAGAGGCATTATCAAACTAACGATGAAATGCTGTATTTATACAAGAAACATTTTCAAGTTACCAAAAGTTGAAAATAAGGAGTTTTTTTTTCTTAAATATATGGACTAGGATTATCCACTCACTTTTATTTCTCCTGTTACCTATACCTGTGGAAGCTGCTACAAAACTATGAATGATTAGAAGAAGGAAAAAATCATATATTCCATTAAGTATGTATCATGTTTATTAATTTTTAGGGACACAAAAAGTTTTCTTATAAAATGTAGAGAATTTGATCAGTCATGAGGCGATAATGACTGTTCCCCAAGCATTATGTGTAGAATGTGCATACTTTTTACACAAAATATGAATGTATATTAGCTTCTCATTCTATACAATTATTCTTGTAATGCATACCTATTTTTACAGTCCTGAACAACACAGAGTGCAGCAACATCACCTTCTCTTATAGTTTTGCTAATGCTGAAGTTAAGCAGAGTGTCTGAAAATAGAAATTAGCACCAATTAGGAGACAACTATCATCTAACTCCAAAAAGGTGCCAAATGCAATCATGCACACTAGCTTCAACTATGCATTAACTATTAGCAGATAAGAAACTCACAAAGGAAAACAACAATTTAAAGTCCTGAAAACAATAGAGCCACTCCAAACTATCTCCCACTTCCTACAACCTCCAATCTCGTCTTAGGACAACAGGAAAGAAAGCGGTCCTCAAAGCAATCCTGATCAATCATCCTCTTACGTCTTTCACGTCTTCAGAAGAGAAGCCTGCACTCTTTGAAAACAGATCCAATATTTTTTGACTATTAAGAACCAGATGCAAAATTATATTCAGACCTTAGGGTTCTTCATTGAAATTTGCAGCTTTCAAATGAAAACTCAGCTGCCTTCTTTCAGTGTTGAAATGTGAAGGTGCCTCATCTTTGGCAGTAGAGCTCTCTGACAATAAGGGTTCGAGCAGGTCTGCAGAGGTAAATTATTGCCATTTGCTGATCTTTGCTCCTTTCTCTGATGGGGAAGTTGAAAGTGATCCCTGGAGGTCTGCTAGTTCAACTTCTCATTCAAAGCATCTCCAACTAAAGCACCTTGCTCAGTCAGATTTTGAATTTCTTCAAGGACTGAGATTCAGCGATGTTGACTGAAAGTCCATTCCAGCATTTGATTATATTAACAGTGAAAATGTTTTTCCTTCCAGGAGACTGAGGTTAGAGTTCTTAGCTTGTAGTTCCCTGGATCCTCTTTTTCTTCTTTTTTTTTTGAAGATGGGTATGACATTTGCCTCTTCTGTCCATCAAGGACATCTCCAGTCACAAAGCTGATGAGTAGCCATTGACTAGATTTCATACTTGCAGTCAGTCTAGTGTGTTCTGTTCATCCATACTGGCCTTGCACCACTTTTGCTTACCTTTCTTGACTTGGAAGGAACTAGTTCTGTTTTGAGATGGTTGTTCTTGAAGGTCCAGTATCTGTGCCAGGGCAACTGACTGCCTCTCATATGATCCTGTCCATCATATTCCCAAACAAGTTCAAATTTGCCCTTTGAAAGTCAAGACTGGCAATTTTATTATTTTTCTTGTTTATCTCAGGATTTTAAACTATACAAACTCATAGCTGCAGCCAAAGCTGCCTTCAGCCTCTACACCCTCAGACAGATTGTTCATGGGTAATAAGTCCAGCCAGGACATCTACTGTAGTTACCTCACCAATCACCTATGTCTGGAAATTGTCATTGAATTTTCTGCACTTAATCCATGCTTCAAGTGCTGACAAGTTTAGAACCTGGTGTTCCATAGAACAAGGAGTTGTACTTTCCCTGTTTTGATAGCAGAGATCTCACTTCACCTTCAAAAACTGAATATCCTTATCACCTGCCACAGAGAATCTTGGGGAGAAGGCTCCTTTAGCACAGCGGTAGTGCTGAGGAATACTGGGGCTCTGATGCAAAGGGTTAGTAACACATCCCAGGGATAAATGTGATAAGGAGGCTAGAAACGTGGTGCCAAAGCCTCTTGTGACAGGCGCTACCTTCATCACCTCTACTGAGGCTAGGAGTGGATAAAGAGAATGAGAGGACATTCTCAGGTTGTTGGTGCTAGCTCTGGAGATGAGCAGAGCAGCCCTACTCATGTTGAGTCCTAGCCACTCACCAGTGTCCAAGGAACACACGGCACACCAAGACTCACCAGTGCCAAGGCTGGCATGTTTGCAGTCACTTCATGTAGGCTTTTACCAGGTGCAACAGCACTAAATATGACTCCCCTGTTGCCATATTTCACTTGCCAATGAGCTTCCTCTATAATTTCATGTGCCCAAAAGTCTTGACATAGTGAAGATTAGAGCTGCTTCCTTGAGGGAAGACTCCTCAGGAGAATGGCCCCATTGATTCAGCAATGAAGAGTTTTGTCACTGCTATTTAATGTGGCCATAGAATTCTGAATTTAATGATGTCTTCAAAACTTTCCAAGTCTGTAATTCTGCTGTTCAAGCTCCTGAACTCTTCTTGTTCTAAAATAATGACGAACATTTATCAGAAATACAGGAGCAGTTAAGGCTCCTGGTTTGCACAGGAGATGACAGGACCCAGACTTTTTAAGCCATATTGAGTAAAGAGTTGCCTTTGGAGAAAACTTGTAGAGGCACATTCGCATCCTTAATGTCTAATACACAGAAAACAACTCTCTCCCTGTCTGATACTCACTCACCTCAGCACTGTTCCAAAGAGAAACTTGTGTGGGCGCTCCCTGAATCATATCCTAAACAAAAGGGGGAAAAGTCTCTGAGCTTGAGCAATGGGAAATAGTTGGTCCTGAAGGTAGCAGAGTCTCTGCCAGGAAGCATTTACATTCTTAAGCCAAACTCTTTCAGTTACCTCCATGCACAACTTTATACATTAAAAATGTTATTTCATAAATACGCAGTTAAGATATGCGTTAAGTTATATATATATAAGTTATATATAAGTTATATATATATATAAGTTAAGAACAAGAAAAGTTCTCTTGAAATAGGAAAATACTCTGTGTGAAAACTGAGTTTGGTATCACTTGAAGAGTCATGTTTAGTATCTCAATTTTTAATAATTAACTGGTTTTGATTTTTTTTCCTACCATTTAAAACAAAATCTTGAATAGTTATTTGAAAAAAAAATATTAAAAGGATTTTAAGGATTTTAAGTGAAATTAAAAACTTCAGTGGATGTTAACTGTATGTGAAACACCAATGGCTACAGTTAAAGAAAAATTGTGATGCTGCCCTCCCAATTCAGTCTTCATAGTTTTGAAGAACCTGGCTCCTTTTATTTCACATGAAATGCAGAACTAGGACCTGGTTTAGAAGGAAACTGCAGTAAAGTGAGAGAGAAATTCTATTGTAAAAGCAAGTGCTTTACATTGTGTTTCTCAGTTGCAAGTGAAGCACAACAGCTGGGCTAGAGAACAGGACTTCTACCTGAAATATAACATTTTTGCTTTTAAAAAGAGAAAAAAATAAATTATCCTCTTTCTTAATTTCCATTCCTGACTTCCCATATCCTCTGCTTTACTTGCATAATAAATGCAGATCCTTTTCTATAATATCTTATTGTAAAAAAATATTTTTCACTGAATAACATGTATTTACTTAACGTTGTCTACTCTAAGCTGGTCTGAAGGTCTAAACTACACATTTCTTCTTCATTCATATGCAGAGGCATTTGACTTGTCCTGGAGCCTTCCAAGGCTTTCAAGAATTTTAAAGGTCATAGCTGTACTGGGACTCATACACACAATTAGCCATTGCGTTATTCTGCAGAAATCAAGCCATTAGCTGTTGAAGACAGAGGAGGTGTGAGGATGTTAATGCTGCACTATTCTGGGCTTCAGACAAACCCTTTTGCATCACTGGGATGGTGAACATGCCTCTGCGAACTGTTAGAAGAGCTACCTTTCCCCAAGCATGGCAGGGATTTGATACAATTGCATGGGGAAGGGGAGGAGTTCTAAGTGAATATCAACAGTTAAAAGTCTTTACTTCTTTTTCAATTGCTTAACTTTACTGTTTGCAACATAAAATTACAATCTGGGATTAGCTGCAATTCCATTCTCCCCTCCACGCTTACAGGGGTGTCATGGATCTTCAGATATTCTGCAGCTCCAGTGGCAAAGTGCTACTGAAAGGAGGTTGAGGAAGTGGAAGATGGAAAGAAATCTAAAATGGATGAGAATTACCAAGAGTTAAAACCAATGGGTCTGTGGGAGGGCAGCAATGGACAACGCAGTGTTTTGGTACTTCAGCACTTAGGTTTAATGTTGACTGAAAATGTTACCAAAATCAAGCCTGTGAGATATGACCTCTGTCGCTCTCATCTGTATGAGAACATGCGGGAAGCATATCACTCTTACAATATCCCTTATTTGCAAGATTTCAGATGTGAAATTTATTTCATATATGCATTTATTTTAAAACTTGTACACGTAAAAATAAAAGGGGAAAAAAGTATATGGGTTAAGAAAATCTAAGTACAGATGTGCCATGGTCCAAAGGTCCTATATTAGGTTCTTCATAAGTGGAGGAGCGAAACTTATTTCCAAATCTCAGTCTTGAAAATATTCAGCAGGCTCTCCTTATGCTCAACTTTGCTCCATCTCCAAGGCCTGCAGACTCCAAATTTTAGGTCTTTGGATGCAGTGCAAAGTTTGGGGGCAAATGGACTGAAAGCTGGCAAAAGAAGGAAAATATACCACAGTTGTTATCAGCCAAGAAGCCTTATCTAACTAATTTTTTATCATCTGTGTCCATCCCACGTGGACAAGCTGCATATGAAATGAAAGTTACTTTTCTATTTCTGTTTTCTTAAAAACACAGTTGTACCCCATCTCCCGTGAAAAAGAAGAGTACAGTTAACAATTCAGCCAGCCACACTCCCTTCAAAATGTCTGTGACAACTGGGCTAAGCAAACTAGAGGAAATATTTATCAAAAGAGCCATCACTTTATCATCCTTTTAAAGAGCAACAAGGAAGTGCTAGCAGAACCTAATTGCTTTGACTACAGATTTCTTCTACTCCCTCACCACCGATAACAAGGGGGACAATGTTCTGTCCTGCTGTTATCTGAACAGTGTGGATGCTGGAGCCTTTGAAGAAGGACTAGAGGAAGAAGAACCTGTATTTCTCTGATTCTTATTTCTACATTCTCTTGCACTGATGCTGCCTTTCTCACAGTGGTAGCAAGTCAATTTAAAAGGCAATTTTTTGTCCTGTAAATATTCAGTTGAATTAATCTTTATCTATGTTGCAGTAGAGGTTTGTGAAATGCTAATGCCAAGAGGAACGAAGGAAGAAGAGGATGAAGATACATGATGTGCTTCTTTTTGGAGGCAGCACCTAGTTTAAGCTATTAAGAAATTGTGGAACAACTTATTGTTACCTAATGCTAGGAGTGGTTTCAGAACTTGCCATCAGTTTTGAGTATTTAGTGCATAACTGTAAAAAGCCACTCTGCTGGAGGGCAAAGCTATCACTAACATTCATAAGTTAGCTACTCAGACTACAAATGCTACAAATTCATGCGCTACTAGTTTGGCAAGTCAACCTCTGCATTAGGTTAGCAACGTCATTATCTAAATTATTTACCGGCAGGTTTTCAGCATCAGGGATTTACCCAATATCTCAGCTGTTCCTATTAGGAAACAGCACCATGAGACCTGTGTTGGTCAACAGGACATATGGATAGTGTGCACACATTTTCATGTCTCAGAGGTGATCCCATGAAACTGCCTCCTTAGTTACATTACATTCCACATTTTGAGGAGATGTGAGCTTTTATACCAAAATTTGTCCATTAAAAGTTAGGACTTGTCTGTTAAGATGATTCTTCCCCAGAAGTTTAAGGGACTCTTAAAGAACATGAAATACTTGTCCCCAAATAATTTTATGTATGCAGAGTTTAAGTTAATACATAATCTGGCACACAATTCAAGAGCTACTTCCTGTAGTAGCTAGTTTGTGGTAATAACATGTCATTTCTGTAGATTGTGTAAACTGCTGGCTCTGTTTTCACACTTCAATAAAATCTGTTTGCAGAGCTTGTACTTCTCCTTTCATTACAATTAGGCAGAAGTTCAAACAACAAAACTTTATTGTTCATGTCTGTAAGTTAAGTAACAACTGCAAAGTAGAAAATGTTTTTAAACCAATATAACAATGTGTAAAACACTGCTAAGTTCTACTGAAATTACAGTGTACCTTCAGAAGTGACTGATGTGCAAAGGAGTAGCACAAGTGTGCTTGTAATTCTCCCATCTCCTCTCCACACACCCTTATTTCTTGTCTAAGTGGTTCATCATGGAGTATATGAGAAAGAGCTTACTACGGCTAAACTCTGGGATCAAACACTACAACTGTATATACAGTAAAACTGTGCTTTGTGTCTTATATTCAGACCAAAAAAATGTTCACAATCTACTTTTCTCTTCCAACTTTACAAAAATGCTGAAAACTCATTGTTTTAGAGGTCAACATATATATGAAGTACTTTAAGGTTGTAAACCCTTACTAAAAGTTAATTGGCAACACTGCTGCAGAATATGAACTCAACTGGTGAGTTTCTTTGCAAGTATCTTTACTTACCATCTCTGAGTAGTGAATTGGCAGCAGTTTTGTCCAACTAATTTTGACACAAATGAAGGATGAGAAAGTGAACTGTTTAATCAGTACTTAAATCCTGACTACTTTTAAACATCCATAAGACATTGCACGGAATACTAGTAACTCCAGTTTTAAGAGATGATCCATCATTTTCTGAGAAACAACACTCAACTCCTGAACTCCATTTCCAACAGATAGGCATATATGCAAAACCCTTTTAGGTAATTGAGCTCAGGTCTTGGAAGTCATGCTGGGAGCTCCTGTTCCCTGGCTGATAGGTGGGGGCACCAGCACAAAGAACAGTGCACAAGCGAAGGTGGTACAGTGCTGCATTTGATAGTTTGTGCTCCAAACGTGCCACCCGAGATAGCTGGCCTGCAGTGGCCTCTCCTCCTGACACACCCAAGCTCCTGCACATGACTATTTACTACTTCCTTTCCAAATATTAAACTTCCCATAACTTTATTTGCATTTACCAAGTTGTGGGTGTTAATATTTACAGCTACTTCATATTAAAGATCAGCAAGCTTTACTAAGGCAATAACAACCCATCTAGGTGATCAGTGGCTTTGCTTTACCTAATTTTAAAATTTGTTCCTAACATCCAGTGCATAGTACTCTGGTGTGGAAATGGACGAAACTCCATCAGACATGACACCCACTTTCAAAACCTAGAAATCTGCAGTGTTTCAATGTGCATGGCAGCTTTATAAAAGTCTGTGACTGCACAGAATATGTTTTGTGGCGGAGTTTTGTCATAAACTAAGGCAGGGGGAGATGTGCTGAGCTACCTAAAAGGCCATATAAAATCCTGCCTGCCAATTTTTCCTTCAAAAATTTGCTAACATCACATCCCTCACCTTCCATGAAAAGATGGTGAAGAATATTGAAGCTGCTTCAACAATTTGTTTGAGAAGTGCCTCCTTCTCTCCAGCCAGCACTGAACCAGTTGCAGGCATATAAAAGTCAGCTTCACTGACCTCTATACTTAGGAACCACAACTGGCCATAGAAACCTGCAAGATCACACAAAAAGGAGGTCTTTCTTTCTACCTCTTCCCTGGAACCAGAAGAGCACCAAAAAGCAGACCTCTGGTGGTCTTTATCACAACAGATGTTCAGTATATCATCCAAATACCCAGTGAAGTATTTAATGAAAAGGGTTTTTTTACAGAACAGGATTATTGAATTCAAGCCATAAACCTCTTTATTCTATAGTAATTGAGCTTATGAAGATCATATACTGGAATTGGAAACTCTTCCCTCTCCCCAAGTATAGGTTTGGTTTGTGGTATGTTTTTTGTTTGGTTGGTTTTGGGTGTTTTTTTGAATTTGTGGGGGGTTTTGAGGTTTTTTTGTGTTTTCCCCTCCCCTCAAGAAAGAATCATGTGAACATGGAGTAGCCCTTGGTGTTCTAATCACAAAACCTCTCTCAAACATTTTGTGACAATGAGATGTGGAGGGGGTAAGGAGAAATAAAGCAAACAGCTGTGTATAGCTCTTCTATGATTCTCAGACCTAACCGAAGCCAGTAGTACCAAAGTGAGAACAAAAAACCCCTTCAACATTATAAACACTAGCCATTCATCAGTCAGTCCTTTCTTAAAACTTAAACAAATAAATAAAAATTGACAAGGCGGACAGTACTTACGAGGCTAAACCTTTGCTAGCAATGACCAACAGAACCTCTTGAGCAGAGATCATCAAACTACGTAATCTTTTGGGAATTCTCCCATGTGATTCAACTAGTTAACAAAAATGTTCCATTCTCTGACATGGTCCTTGCAGAGTTCCTCCTACCTGAGGCAGCAGCAGGGACATCCAGGCCGGGGCTCTGCTGTGTTCCGTGCTCCCTCTTCTGGCACCCAGGCCCCGCCGAAAGCCAGCAGCAGCCTCGGGGGGAGGGAAGGATAGGGGATGTTGGGAGGCTACCGCAAATGCATCCTGTTGGGTACACACCACTTCTATTTCTGTCTTTATCAGGGATTTACAGAGTAGCAAGTTTCTTGTATCAAACTGGTGGCCTCTAACGAAGCGCTTCTCATTTTCTGAGTTCCAAATTCAAGCTGCTGGAAAATAAATGCAGAAATATCAAGAAGAATCTACCATATGCATACAGCCTTCTCAGCACTGCAAACGCTCTGAGGAACAGAGCATCCCAATAACGCTGCACCAGGAAAAGCCCTAAAAATGCAGACAGGACCACAGCATGTACCCATAAGTTCAAGAAAAAGCCTATTGCTGAATTTAATACAACTCTAAAATTACGGCTAGCACTCCTACTGCTGAACAATCTCTACCCTCAAATAACCTGTACATTATATTCAGTGAAACTCTGCTTTAATTAAATGAAAACCAACCCAATTTAGCAGCCATTCTTTTATTTAATCCCTCTATGCCTTAGTTCTCTCAGCAATATAGTGATGATAATGCTACTAGTTCAGAATTTTGGGAACTCATTAGTATGAGCATTCAGATACTCTCCTAATGATTACTCTAGAAAAGCCTGCAGGAAAAGCAAAAAAAAAAAAAATCTGTATTCAGACAAACACTTAACATCATGCAGATAAGAGAAATAACTTTTCTATTTTTCTAATTCAGTGAGAAGTTTCTCAAACGGAAGGACCATGCATTAAAAAAAGTGATCATATAATTATCATGATACACATGCATGTCACAGATGGAAAACTTAGGCAATGAGCACTGAATTCTTCAACTTAATTTTCATATATGGTAAGATTTGCATGTAATTATACATAATTTTATGTTCAGATGCAAGCAGAAACTATTAGACTTACGTAATGTCAAGAACTCTCTGGCAGATAAAAATGTCAATAAATTGAATGTCTATGTGTTTTCTTCTATAAATAAATAAATAAATTTATCCTGAGATTAACTTAGTTGCAGATAGTTACCCAAATATTTAAAAAAAAAAAAACTTTGAAAATTTAATTAGCACATTTTGGCAAAAGGATATGATTCGTTAGAACAAGAATTAATAACATAGTGAAATTCACACTATCAAATACATACTATAATTTCTGTATATTACTGCAAACATGACAAACTCTTGGCTTAAGGATACACAACTCAATTTTCGTAACTTCTGAGCACAATTAATTCCAATGGAAAACCATAGAGGCTCTGTAATAGTTTGGAACCCTCTCCAAGGAAAAACTGTGACATTATTTAATTTTCCTAAAGCAAAGTGAAGAATGAGCCTGGACTTATTAAAATAGAGGTAACAGATGAAACACAGTATTCTCAGGATTTCACTCACAGATCAGCTTACTTCACTTTTATTGTCTTATAAATCTAGCCAAACTTGTAGCATTAAAGAAAAAAAATAATCTATTCTGACTTTGTAAAGTATCACCAGAGTAACTTCATGAAGAATGAAATAAGACAGGAAGAAGTTTTTTTCTGAGAGACCGCTATGTAAATTCAGGCTACTCCTGTTTATGCTGGGGAACTTACTACAAGCAGTCTGTGGTGCAGCATGTGACTCAAGCCACTGGGAAGTTCATGTTCAACAAACTGGAATAAAATACTTAGAACAATAAAGAAGTCTAATTTCTTGATTTATAATGTCATGTGAATAGTATGTAATATTCCTGAATCAGCAAAAGATAGAAACAAACTTTAGGGTAAATGCACCTAAAGAGATCTGTATCTAAAGTCACCTGTGACACCGCTTGAAAGCGCACAGAGAGGGAGCTGTCCTGCCCAGAATTATCAGATTTTCCTCATTCCCTTGCTCAAGTCCCCATTTTGTTTCATCTCCCTTTTTCATTCTTCAGCAGAACTGTTAGCATTTTTCCAGCTTTTTGACTGTTTTCTATGACATGCGAGGGAGTTCCATGGAGGAAAGAGACCTTTCCCCAGCGTGCTGTTTCCCCACTCTGCACACAAGATAGATAAGGCCAAGGCTAAGCAGACTGGCTTGCGTAACACGTTCTGAACAGGGCTACACCCCAAATACCCAGACTGCACTTCTGCCTCTTGGTAAAGGGTTAGGGGACTGCGCTCACTCTTCTCTGAACGCTATTAAGCGTGTCTCAGCTCAGAACCAGACACTTACCCTGCTCTGTGCATCATCTGCTCTTAAACACAATGACCCTGAGAGCCTCAGAAGCCCCATCATCAAGAACTAATAGAAGATATAGGAGCATATACATGCACACCATGTCTGCATTTTCCTAAGCGATTTTAATTGCTTATAAAGAGAGTTTGCAGCAAGATTCTGGTAAGACAGACCTCACATTAAGGTTCAAAATTCAGAAATAGCAGCAGCTCAGCCTAATAAACATTTTTATAATATTTGAAGATTAACAGTCATAGATTCCCCTAAGAGCTTTAAATATTATCCTGTTTCTGCAAGCAACAGGAACTGATACTCAACTACATTTGATAACCCTTTATAGTAAACAGCTTCAAAATCTAGTTCTCATTAGCTTTTTTTCAATTATATTAGCCACTCTAGTTTTAAATGTATTTAAAAACTTAAGTCCTACATTTTAAATGTGATTTTCAAATTAGCTATCATGCCAGCATTTGACCAATGCACTAAGTTTGAGGGGATTTGTTTTCAAGTTATTCCAAAAAGAAAAATACTTCCTTTTAGCTGGGCAACACAACAGGATTCAATGCAATGCACCTATCTATCAGCAGTCTGTAAGGCTAAAACCAGATTAAGCATATCACAAACACATACACTAAGAATCATAATTAAGCAACAACAAATTTCTTCCTTTTAGAGTACATCTGTGGGTATTCATGTGTTTTCACTGCTTTAAGTTCTTGATTTGCTTGGGTAATTTTAATAGATTACTCAGTTAATATGTTATTTGGCCAGTATTTCTTTTATTTACTATTTAAGTTCTCAGAAGTGTTCTTCAAGCACATATTATATTGAAATGCATAAATTGTCACGTGTATTCTCTGTCCACATACTCACAGTTGCACAAACTACTTCCCTTTTCATTTATGTTCATATAAAAGTTAGGTAAGGCAACTGCTTACTCAGAGAAATTTCAACATAATTTTAGCTACTGTTGACTGTCATTTGAATTGGTAAAAATATAAAAATGAGACAGTGTTACATGATAAGGAAATATTGCAGGCAAAAATGCAATACTGAGAATTCTCTCACCCAGTAGGATTTCACCACTTTTACTTATAACAAACATTATGAAGTTATTAGGTTTGGTTTTGCTTTAACTGGACCTTCCCCATCCAACTATGACACCATAATTCTTAATCGACAAAAACCCTTTGCCAAATTTAATCTGATCATTTCTGTATTTCTGAGCATGGTTCCTTTTTAACATTCAGAAGAACTCTTTCAGTTTTGCATCTCAATCAAACTTTCACACATTCAACCAGAAACATGAATCACACTAGAGCTATTTCAGGGAACAGTGTACAGCTATAGTGGCAGAGGGAAGTGTGCCATCCACCAGATCACACTGACACAGAGGTAATGTGTGAGTTGAAAGGTAAAGATAATTTACTAAAACCAAATACTTTTTTTTTTTCTTAAGAAAAAACCTGCTCCCATTTGCTGTCTGAATATTCAAGACCAATGCTTGCAAGAACATCAAAACATTTTTTGCCATTGAGGCCCTAATCTGCATTACAGTTATGATAAAAAAAAAGCAGCAACTTTTTTTTTTGCCTGCAAGAAAACGATATGAATTTGACCATCTTTCTAAACTTACTGCTGAAGTATTGCCAACCCAGAGTGTTCAGAACACCTAAGTCAGGACCCACAAAAGAATTAGGATTTCAAAAGTACATCAGTTTTGAAATCAAGTGGGAATGCATTTTCATATTTATTTTTACTTCTCCTTCAGTTGCAATTAGGGTTTTCCTGCTTTGTGTTTCATACTTCATTGCGCAACTGAAACACCATCAACTCTGAAGCACTTATAACTTAAGAGTTTAGATGACCATAAAATTCACAAATTCCAAGAGGTGGACCTTTGTGAAGAATGGCAATTATTAAAAAATTACAATAATTACAGATAACATTTTTGAAAAGCATTTAATCAATTTACTTGGGTATTATCAATGGTGTTAATGTAGCCAAATTTTCCCTGCGTTTTATTTCCCCAGTAGTAATACCGTAAAGTTGAAACGAGGAAGGTGCACATCCTTTGGAAGCATCATAAATTATTTAAACAAACAGCTTAAGAAGGTGGATCTTTTCAACATAACAGTGTTTTTATTTTTTTGTTTTAAGATTATCTTACCCAAGCCTCCTCAGGTAGTTAAGTTCCAGTAAGTGCACTGAAAATTGTGAACAAGTGTGCAGAAGTAGCCTGTCATGCTGAGCCTCCACCTTCCCACCTTTGCTATGCTGTTTAGCATTTAATTTCATGCATAAGACCTTCCACTATGATTTAATGGTGTACCACTGAAGACCAGTTGCTATGGTCTATACTAAGTAGCAGAACACAGAATCTTTAAAAGAAACTAGCAAACTAAAATGTAATAAAGAATTTTAAAGTATTATTCAGTAAGAAGGGGTAGAACTTACTGAGTAAACACCCTTTGTTGAAGTGTACATATGCCACAGCAACTTAAGCAAACAGTGAAGTCTTTAGCCCAGCACATGCAGTTATTCCAACACTTTAATATTTTTTATTAAATGTGGTATTGCTTAATACAAGTAGCATATAGCTAGTGATACTAGTTACACTCATCAGACCATAATGTTGCCACAATTCAAGAGCAGCACAAGCAAAAATGGAAATGAGTGAGAATACTTCACCCACCAGGAAGCAAATGCAGAGTTAGTGGCACACTGACAGGAGCAACTGTGGCCTGCTCTCTGTAAAGCAGCAATACTGCAGCTACGTAATAAGCGCAAAATTTAGTATTAAAAA
>VXBU01015245.1:6037-59409 GCA_013400315.1 Bombycilla garrulus | reverse complement strand
ACCGTCCTATTTAAAGCCGGTTAGAGAAGGTGGGGGGTGGAAGGAGGAAGCGAGCAGACAGGCAGGTTGGTGGCTCGGCCTTGTCGGCGGAGCGGTGGAGAGGGACCCGGGGGTACGGCGCGCACCCCACTCCTGCCTCCTCCGCCTCTACCGGACCCCCTCGCCCATGCCCCCCTCCCGCGGGAAGGCGAGGGGGGAGCAGGGAGCTGCTGGGAGGCGACAGCAGGCTTCTTTCGGCTGTGGTGGCAGCTCTGTGCGTCTCTCTTGCAGAGGGAGAGACAGAGGAGAGAGTCTGAGTGCAGTTTTAGTGCAACTCAAAATTAGCGGGCATGTTTAACATCGATAATCGGCACGGAGCATGGGCTAGGGAACGATCCTCGCAGCCGGGGGGGGCCGGGCGCTGCCCTCCGAGCCCTTCCCGTGGAAAAATAACAAAAGGGGCACCCAAGACGGTGTGTAATCAAATAGCCATCTTTAGGCTTCAAGGCTGGGGACAGAAATGTAGGCCTCAAAAGAAAGGCCTCTCTGTGTCTGTGGATCTGTGCTGGGGGGACCCCCCGGGCCGGCGCCCCAGCGCCCCGCAGCCCAGGGGGCGCCCCCCGCCAGCACTTCCCTGCATTATTTTAAACTTCTTTGGGTTTTTAACGGACCGCGTTAGGATTTAAAAGGGGGCGACAGAGGGACTCCCGATTGGTTATTGTCCAGGCAGTAAAAACAAAAACAAACAAACCCCAAAACAATACCACCACTCCCGGCCGTCCCCCCCGAAAAAAAAAAAAAGTGTATGTTAAAAAATAAATGCGGTAAAAGACCCCTGAGAAGCGGGATTATTCCCGAAAGGAGAATACTACCGACTGTCAGTAAAATATATCGTCCTAAATCCCATACACATTCATGTTTGTTTCTTTTTATATATTTATCTATTCCTATGGTTCATGGCAGCCTATGGTTTTTTTTGTGATGTTCGCTGTCAGCAACATGTTTACGTGTACGTTGTGTATCTCGGCTTGTGTGTTGTTTTTGACAGGTATCAGAGAAGAATCAGTGGGGAGAAATTGTAGAAGAGTTTAACTTTCCCAGAAGTTGTTCTAACGCTGCCTTCGCTTTAAAACAGTATTACTTGCGGTGAGTGCTATCAAGCTGTTGCAGTAGTATTTTTGAGAGTGGGGTTATATTTAGTTTTCAACGTGTGCAATAATAAAAATATCCCCACTCTTTTAAAATGCTATAAAATAAAGCAGAAAAAAACTTTGTAATTCCTTTCTCGTCTGGTACAGTGATCAGTTAAAGTGATTCTGTTTTGTAGTTATTTTTATTTTACATCTGCATGCCTTAAACTTTGAAGGGATCCCAAGTACACAAACACTATATGTCAGAGGCCATTTTTTTTGATCGTTGTAGAATGACGGTACTAAAGGACTGTTACTAAGAGATCATGTTATTGTAATTATAGATACTTAGGTTAATATTTAGAGCACTGAAATGTGTTGATACATGTAAATTTGTTTACTGCTTAGTGGGGTCAGGTGAATAAAAATGCCTCTGCAGGAAGGTAGACTGTTTTGCACAAACTATATTGTTATCAATTACTAGCAGCATTTATTATTCTTTTCTATTTTAGAGTACAAAGAGATAAATAATCTTTTTATTACTTGTAAAATGGTAAATTTTTACATGCTTTAAAAATAGGATTGCATTCCTTGGAAATGATACAGATTATTTTTTTGTGATACAGGTTATTTTTCATTGTAGCATGGAGTTCATATTGAATATTTTAAATTACTATGTATGGTACTCTTCGTTTACTAGATTACTTTTAAAAATAATTTTAATTTAGTTTGGGTGATTATTCTTTGTGGAAAAGATTTTTAAATGATTGCGTATATAGTTGTTTTACATGATATATATATAAAAGGATATTTAATTTAGGATGAAGTTTTATGTATGTTGGCTAAGGAATGTAATTTTCTGTTCTTGAATTATAAATATGATGTTTTTTCATTGCAATTAATGATAACATAGATATGCAATATATAAAAAATAAGTATGGGCTTTTGGATTTCTGTTTTGGTGAGCTGAGTACACACAAGCTTTATCTGTCTCTAGTTTGGCCTTCTGAATTAGGAAATGCAGTAATTGTACAGGTGCACTTTCTATTGGTTGTCCTAGATTGACTTCCAGCTTGAAGCTGTAGAGTTCATAGCACAGTGGAGCAGTTACTGAGTTACAGTGCTGTCTGGAAAACCTTAGTCAGATATTTGTAGTTACTGAAATTTTGGTGTTTTTTTGGTGGTGCCATATGATTGCTTTAAGATCCAGGTTAAGAAAAGAAACGACCGTTGTTAATACCTTTAGTGGAGTTTATGATTGATGGCAGGCCTAGAAAATAAGTGAGAAGCTATGGGAAATTCTTCCCTCTTTTTTTTTTTTTTTTTTTTTTTTTTCCTCTCCTACATAGTATTGAGATAGTGTTGCTGTAGATTTGTCACATCACAGAAAGCAGTTTTTTGCTTCTTGAGTTTTTCTGTTGGACCATGTAATTTGTTAGTTGGCTAGATTTTACATATAATTTGCAAAATGTTAACTTTTTTTTTTGTTTTTACCCTTTTATTTCTATTTCCATATTTTGTAAGTCTCTGAATGACCTAACTTTTTTGCAGTAGAAGATTGTAGGCCATTCCTGTTTTCATGTGTATTTTGAGAGCCGTTATATGCTGTGACAGTTAACACAATTAATGTTAATTTAGCCCTCTAATGACTATTAATTTTTAATAAGGTGTTGCTTTTTAAATTAGAATCAGACATACAAAAATGTTTTTTTATTACTGGCATACTAGTATTGACATTATTTAAAATATCATTGTTGAATTCATATATAAGTGATTACATACATATAATGTGAAGAGTTTGTTTATTTGGAATTGAGGAAAAAAGTTGATAAGCGGTTAAGATGAAGAATCTTTAAAAATGTCTGTAGCATAGTCTCTGTTATTAAGCCATTCTGAAATAAACTATCAAGGTTGTTGGTTTCAGGGTGAACTGATTGTTAGTGATCATTTTGTTTTTTGTTTGGTATTGTTTCTTCTGAGTTGCTGCTTTACTCACTGTTGCTTCTCGCATAATCTAAGTTGGCTGTGAACTGTTTACCAGCTGAGTTCCCCTTCTTCTGCGTGCAGTAATAAGAGTGTATGTACATATCTCTCTGCTAGGTTAACATTTGTTTAGCTTTAACCTAGAAGGTGTGAGTGGGACAGTATTTCTTTCTAGGGAAAGAAAAAATGCTCTAATGATAAATTTGTTAGAAGGGTCTAGCTTGTCTGTGTTGAGAAACATAATCTGAGGTCTGTTACAAGGCTAGATCTGCATGAACTGCTGAGCAATTACCCTTGGAAAACAAAAAGTGTGTCTTGTGAACCTCAGGTATGACTGTAATCTTGGCCTTGCTACTGTGATGACTTTCTAAGCAAAGCCAGGCAAATCAAGGCCTATCAATGTTTATTTCAATTTTTATCCAGTCGTAATTCAGAGGGATTCAGTGGTGTGCACCTACATGAATATGTTTGCAGATTTGGATTAGGGATAGTTTGTGATGAAAGTTGCTTCTTTCTATAGAACATCTGGCATGGTGTGTTGACTGAGATAAGATCTCAAGCTGCACGGACAACTTGCTCATTTTGCTGTGTTGCCACTAATAGTGCCACTATTTTTACTTAAAGTTACTNNNCTATATAAACAAATTAGAAAATTGATTAATTTGTGTGAGGTCAGTAGTCCTGTTGGCTTGATCAAACTGAGTGTTTTGCAAAACCTTCATCGTGTTACAGTATTTCTTGAGGCAGTTCTTGAGGTGTGTATTTTTGGTTAAATAGCTTCTTCATTTGACTATCCTGAAATTTTGCTGTGTGTCTTTGAGAATGTTAGGCTTCATTAAAGAAGTGAATTGTTTAAATTTGCAGTACAATTCTGATAGGTTTTATGATAAGTGATAGTTGAATATATGATATCCTATCTACCCCTTCTCCCTTGCACTGACCTCTCTTTTCTTTCACTGGAAAAAGTAATTTATAATAGGGAAAGTCTGAACCATTCAGACTTAGTGCCTCTGTTGCTTTGAGCTGTCTGACAGGTGAAGTAATTTATGCACTGTGGTTCTTAGTGAGCAGTCAAAAGCCACAGTGGCGATAACCATTGATAGACTGTACTTGTTAATGTAGTTCTGTAAGACTTTACAGCAACAGAGAGTGTAATTCCCTTGGATGTTGTGCAAATTGGATCTTTAATTTCAATTGAAGTGAACTAGTAAAGCACTTTCTCAACGCCTCTCAAAAAATTATAATGTTAGTGAAAATATTTTAGTATGGGGTAATACCTGTAAATATCAGTAATGTGGATATACATTTATGTTTTTGTTGGTAAATACACAGTAGGTAACACGAAAGCCAACGTGGAATATAGCCTGTTTTTTATCTTATTGGTTGATTACATCACAGTCCTACAAAGAATTGGGCTGATATGACCTCATGTGTTGGTTTAAGGTTCTGTTGGTTTTCATGTGAGTGCAAGTAATACGTTTATTTCTGTTGTGAATCTTCATCTATTTTGGGGGAGTGAGAGACCTGGTAAGCTTAAATGTGTGAATGAAGTATGCATAACTGAACGGAAAATCAGTTTGCTTTTCAAAGTTATTTATCTACATTAAGATTAATTATCTTCAAGAACTAGTTGTAAGGTAAAATAAGTTTGTCTTAGTTCTTCAGAGGCTTCTGGAAAGGTGAACAGCACATGCATATTGTAAGCTTTCGGCAAAGGGAGTAATAATTAGCTAATAATAGTTTAAGCTGAATAAAAATTTGCTGTTGTAAATATTGGGGAAGTGAGGGGAAGTCAAATAGAGAGGAAAGTGGTCAGTTCATAAATGAGAAGTTGCATAAAGTTATTATTAAGACAAGCCATTATGCTGAATTTCCTGAAATTCCATATATAGTAGGATGAAAAACAGTGAGCAGTTAAAAATCAGAACCATATGAAGTAGTTATTGATGACAAATAGAGGGGATTCTTGAAAGATCTGAAGATATTTGTAAGTTATTTGATCTTCAAGATGCCTCTAAGAAATTAAACAATAGTACTGATTTCTTAAAAAAGTAAAATAAAGGAGGAAAGAATAAAAAAAGCATGAGCTTAAGAACTGGATAAAAGGGATTCTGTTCTTAGTAATATAATGGCACAAATATCAGGAAAACAATAATAAGAAGCCTGGAATTTTCTAAGCAAAACTTACTTTAAGAGAGGTTTTTTTATTATTCTTGCTTAGTGTTTAAAATTAGGATCTGATACTGCAACAGCATCTGCACACAGTTCAGTGAGTATGGAGAAGTACAGGATTGGCTTGTTTGCCAGATCTGATTGCAGATTCAAGGCCCCAGTAAATGAATAGAAAGTTGTAGCTATAGTAAAATTTTACGTATTTTCTGAAATTCAAATACATTTCAAAATCTCTTGTTAAGAAATTATGTATGTATATGGATAGTCATCTTAATGAAAAATTGGATGGAGGACCATAAACAAAAATAGAATGAAGTATAAAGAATAGATCTGGTGAGTCACAGCAGTTTTAGGTGCTAAAAGAGTATCATCAGTGCTTACATATGCACGTAGTAATACAAGTTTAGCCATTTTAGGTATATTTAGTGTCTGCTTTGCTTAACTTCATGAGAGGTTGAATACTACACTTGCAGCATTAGCAGGCAATGATAGAAGAGTTAAACACAAGTCAGGGCAGAAAAGAAAAGGTAATCTAAAGAAATTAAGCACATTATTGGAAAGTACAAGTGAGATTTAGTTTGAAAAATGCAAGCTAAAACAGTAGAGGGCCCGTAATCTGAAACAGGTATTCATTGTGAGGGAATAACCTGGAAAGCAGTATTGCTGAAAAAGGGATAGGAGTGATACTGTGGGCCTGATAATCCTGTCAGTTGTGTGAACCCAACTCCCTTTCATATGAAAGGGATTTGTGCATTTCTGACAGGAAGGACAGGCCCCAATTTGCAATATGATATATAGACTTCGTAAAATTCAGAACGAGTTTAGGTTGCATTGACAGTAGCATTGAGCAACCCTTAGACAAATGGAAGATGGATTTTTGTACAAGATTATGGGACTGTGTTTGGAGTGGTGTTTTATTTCAGAGACTTTGCAACAGGTGGGGTAACTTCACAGAAACTTAGAGAAGAGCAACAAAATGTTAAGAAAGCTGAAGGGCCTAATTGATTAAAAAAAAAAAAAGAAGATTTGATGAATAAATATGTTTTGCTTGGCTCAATTAACAGTTTGTGTGAGAAAGGGAAATTATATCTTCCAAGCATTTTGAAGGGTCTAAACAGTTAAAAGGGAGATAATTTTAAATAAAAGAAGACGTTGTTAATGTGTAAGGTGAGATAAAACTGGAGAAAATTCAGAGCAAGCAGCAGCACGACACCCCCTCCCCCCCCCATGATATACCTGAATACCTTCTGGTATGAATAGTATGCCAAGCAGAGTATGGGGGAACCCCCACACGGGGCACCAGCCTAGCCAGGACACCAGTACATGTGCTGTAACAGGTAATGAGCCAGGAATGGCATAGAGACCAGCTGACCTTACAGGTTTTGTCCATCCTTCCATCCTTGAATAATGCCATAATGAAGGCTTTAGTATTGCATACCTATGGACTTGACTTCGTGGAATCTCTTGCACTTAATTTTGTCCCAAATCCTCCAGTCACTGGCAAGACAGGAAACAAATATATGGATGACATTTTTATGATTTCTTCTTAAAATTTGCTTTTCCCTCCTCAAGACAAAAATTTTAATGCATGTTTCAGTCAGGTGTCTTAAGGTTTTTCATTTAAAGTGTGAGGTAAGTATTTTACATAGTTGAATGGGGAATTTTGTTGTAGTTGTACTGAATCATACAGCCAACATACAATCAGGACTAGTTATTGTTCATGCAATAAATCTTTATTTAAATATGTTGGTTGTTCAAATCTCGGAATGTCTCTCAACAGAAGTTTACTTATTTGGATGGATGTGGTCTTGTCAGAGTTGCTGGGAATCTGCTCAAAGGAAAACAGAAGTTTTATAATAAAACATTTGCATTAGGACTCACCTGAGGGGGGGAGCAAGCAGCAGGTGAAAGGACACATAGCTGCCTTAAAATTGCTCTTTTGTTAGAATTACACTGTGATACCAGTTTACTGTGCAGATGAGTTTGGCCTCTATCAGAGTTTCTCAGCTTTTCCTTCGGAGGGTAAACTCCTTTTTTTCTGCTAGAAAATATAGTGAAAAATGAGTGCAATGAACATGAACACATTTTCCTGATTATTTTCTGAAAGCTTTTTGTAGAAATTACCTAAGTTGCTGATCTTATGCTGAAGTACATTGGTTTATTTGGGGAGGGGTGAATGTTGTTCTTCATTTTAGCTCAGAGTTCTTATTGTTCAACTTGAAAGTTTATCTGGGCAGATGTCAGAACTAATAAAGGGCAAGTTCCTGGCAACATTGTGATGACTATGGTGACTTTTAGGATCTACTAAATCCTCTAAGAATGGGGGGAAACTTTTATTTAAGACCATTTTCTATTCTTTAACCTAAACAGTATTTAAATGAATTTATGCCTTAAAATTATTAGTAGCTGTTGTTATGTCTTAGGTTTGAATGAATGCTAAGCTAATTACAATATGATCAAGAATGCATATGGAATGCAAGAGTGTTATTTCTTTTCTTGTGAAATAAGCCTGGCCTGAGAAAAGTTGTTTGTTTTTGTTTTGGTTGGTTTTTTGTTTGTTTAATTTTATTCTGGAGCTAGTAGGCTTTAATTACCTTGCTTATTTGCAGTTAAACCTCAATAAATAAGACTTTTATACTCACTTTTTTCTTTCTTTCTTAACCCTTTCCCCATTTTTCCCAGTAGTGACATAGAGAAATACAATTTGTTAGTTTTTACGGATGAGGTACCTGAGGTACACAGAGGTTCAGGTTTTTACTTTGAGAGTGCATGTCAAAGAAGATGAAACCCAAATACATTATCGGCAATTATAGGCAATTGCTTTTATAATAATCCAGTTATAGTTGTTAATAATTGTTTTTATAGACTCCAGTTTTGATCCAGTTAATAATTGTTATAGAATCCAGTTCTGACAGAAAAATTTCTTCATTTTGAGCCTTAGTTAAACTATCCATAAAAAGAAGCTTCTATTACTGTCTTTTAAAATTCTTCTTTAGTCAATAGCTGAGAAATCCTGTTTTGTTTTTCAAACAGTGCTAATGCTATGTTCTGTGAATTGGAGAACTGAGAGCTAAATATGTAAGATCATGAGAATGAGTTGTTTGTGTTTTGTTTTGCTGTGTTTTGTTTGAAAATGCTTGTTCTCAGTGTTGAAGTGGTGTTTTACAGCTTAAATGGGACTGCTTGGAGTTCCTGTAGTATCAATCCACATTATTACAGGTCAACACAGTTCACAGAGGGGATTGGGTATAGGCCGGAGATCCCATCACGTGATCTTGTTTCTGGTTTCTAGTCTGATACATATTGATTCTGTGGCCTTAGTTAAATCATTTGCAATCTTTTTATTCATATTTATAAAGTGGCTATACTGATGTTTGTTTACCTATCTCAAAGAGAAGTGTGAAACTGTAAGCTCTTTAATGCAGGTTTGTGTCACTTCATGCTTCTATGTCATATCTTAAATATTTGAAAATGAATATAAATTAGGAATATATGAGGAAAGTAAAACTATTCATAAGGTTGTTTGCCCTCTGCAGTGTTGAGAAGCAGAAAATACAGCACAGATGAGAGGAAGAACAATCTTTATTCCTTAGGGAATAAATAAACTTTGGGATACCTAAGCAGAGAAATATTGAAATGGTTGAAAGAAAGAAGCTTATCTTGAGCAAGGATAATAAAACAGCAAGATGGTACCCAGAATAGTGAGCTTAGGCTTTGCCTGAAGTACTAGATTAGTGAGCTAGGTATCACGTCTCAAATACAGTCTCCTTGGAGCAACAAGTTCAAGTCTTAACCAGAGCTAAATTACATTTTAAGCAGTAGGGTAGTGAATGTGAGTACTCCACTTTTTGTTTTCCTATCTTTCAACTGAGTGTCTATGCATTCATTTTAGCTCCAGATAAATTGTAGCAAGGCAGCTATGCTGCAAGAGAAATCACATATAATGGAGTGTAGTTTTGTTGAATGATGCACTGGAGCATGCTTGTCTGTAAGAGTAAACTGTCGTCATACTGTTTTCATTGATGTGGGAGGAGCAACTGCTGAGATTATTAGTCTCAGAATAATTTAGAGGGTCACTTGTCAATCCATAGCTGCTTAAGATACATAAAAATCTTGTAAAGTAAGGCAGTCATTCTGTTTCAGAGACCGTTTCTCTGAGAGTTTGGTGTACTTTTGACATGGCTGCTGAGGTAGATGGACCGTACTTACAGCTGTGCGTGTTTCTTCATTGTTACGTGCTGTGACGTCTGCCGGTTGGCCTCTGCCTCCCAGTTCAAAGGTTGCTGGGCTTCCATGATAAACCATGTGCAGAGATTCTCAGTCCGTAGATCACCAAACTGTATGACTAACTCTGAGTAGCTCTGTTCACTTTCTTTGAAGTGCAACAACCTATGTTACTGAAACATAATGTATTGGGGGAACTTTCCGTTTGGGGTACATCCCAGGGGCTTAATTAAGCTAAATGAAAATAGTTTACTCTGGAGGTAAATCTAGTATGTTTTGAGTCTATCAATAATTATTATGGTGTAGAATAGATGTAGAACTATGTGTATGAGTTCATTTGCTTTTTAAATCTGTATATTAGAAGAAAACTTCTGAAAATACTCTTAGGAACAGTTCTTCCCTTACCTGATATTTTTGGTCAGGAGTGTCTGTTTTCTAGTGACCTCCATGAAATGATGTAGAGTCCAGACACTGGTCAGGTAAACAGTGCCATGTTACAGAATTCACAGATGTCCTCTGTAATTTTGGGGTGATACTATAGCTTTGAAATGTTGTAGGTTATGGAGCTGTTTCTTGGCTACTTTTCACTCCCCAATACCATCTATGAAACCCCAGGAAAATTAAAATTTCCAACAGTACGTGTTCATATAATGCTACCATTATACAGTAAATACCTGAAAAAATCAGGAATTGACTCATGTAAGTATGAATGTGCAACTGTAACTGTGTTTCTAGAGAATATTCTTTACAGTAGAGCCTTGTGCTCTCTGTGGTAAATGGGAATAAATTCCATGGCAGTATTAATCTGTTGTATCAATGTACACTTAATTCCAACTCATCATTCAATGTGGTAATTGATGAATCTTAATATTAGTTATTCCTAAAGAGGTTTTGAGTTTGCTTTCTGGGCATCTGTTCTCCACTGTCTTGCCTTCCATGGTGTTATCCACATGGGCCAGTTGAGAAATCCTTTTCTTTTGCTTGTGGACTGAGGGGGATTCGCTGTTGTGATACTGTTTACCCTGGCTGTGTAGCTCTTTTCTGTCTTTCTGTCTCTCATTCTCTTCTAATCATAATCTTCTCAATCTTTTGACTACAGGCCGTAATTCATTCTCTGTTCCTTGTCCCCTTGATGTCTGTACTCATTGACTGCACATGGGATATTTGCTGTAATCAAATGAATTTCTAATTGTAAGAAAATTGAAGGAAAAAAAGGATGTATGCAGGTAAAAGGGCAAGAGGACAAAGCACTAAATGTCAGGTGCCTAGCAACAGTAAAATACTGAATTTTACAGCAAAACAGTAATAGATTCTCTGGTACCTGAAAAGCAGATTCTGCAGCTGTGGGCATGCTGCATTCACAGGAGCCAGATGATTGTATAAAGGGTATTTCACACACCTGAAAAATGTGTTTTCAGGTACTCTGCAGGACCTAGTCCGGCACTGCAGCATTGGGTGCATTTTGCTTGTTCTTCCAAGGTAATTTTTGTAATTCTAAGGCATAGAAATAATTTATTTTTTTTTTAGTGAAAATATTGTTTCTAAGCAGAGGTATGTCAGCAGAGGCTGACCCCTGTAGTGAAATGCAGCGTGTAGTTGGATTTGAAGAATATACAAGGCCCTAACTAACATACATCTTGGAAGATTTTAAGTAAATGGGGTTTTGGTGTANCCCCCCCCCCCCCCCCCAAAGGCTTCAAATTAGTTTATTTCCTTTCAGCTTTGCTGAACTTGTTATCCTGTTAATGCCATGTGCTTCTGTGTTTATGTAACATGAACTTACTCATTAGAAAGGTGTTACGTTAGTCAATGCATATGGTATCATAGTAAAAAGATAAAAGGTTAGAAAATCAAAATACAATACTTAGTTCCAGTGATTTAATCGTGTTCAGTTGTTTCATTAATATGTCCTGTGGTCAGTATGCTGCTGTTAGTGAAATGTAGTTACATTCCTAGAAAGGTAGGTTTTGTGGTAGATAAATACAATGGGTTTTTTCTACTTAGATTTTTGTATTACCAGTTATACAAATCTCATTTTTCTCTAGTAGCTTTCATTCTCCTAATAAGTTTAATTGTATTGTAAGTAGGATTAGTCCAGCTGTTGAAGGAAGCGCTTCTTAAGATCAAAGAGAAAGATGATCTGCACATAACACTAAACAAACGCCAAACTTTCCTAAGCATACTGATACTTTTCAGCATGGCTATTTGTGTGCCATAAATTTATGTGCCTGTTAGAAAGCAAAAATATTTTGCTAGTTTTATGGTGATTTGATGCTTCTGTAGGTTTGCTGTAAGAGCTGTGTTTGTAGACTTTTGACCATGTTGAATTGCTTCTAGATTTGCCTAGGTAAAATTCGTGCCTCTTTGGATCTGAGCTGAAATTAGTGGCATCCTGTGTCAATCCTGCAGTGCACTTGTACTAAAGGTCAGGTGTGTTACATCTGGGTCATGTATGTTAACACAGAATATGCCTGCCTTAGCAAGGGTAGAAAGTAAACCAGTGAAGTCAATAAAGATACATTCAAGTTTTCAGGATGTCTTCCCATCCAAGCAAAAGTTGCAACTTTGGCAGTTGTTACCATTTTAAAGGGTTTATGAAAGTTACAGGTTTTGTTCTTTATGTGTGTAAACTGATAGAAACTTGTTTTCCTTGGTGGTGAAAGTGAGCTGCATACCTTAAGAAAAACAAAATGCTATTTCCATTATTTCTTGTTTTCAGAAACTTACCCAAGAGTTTACTTATTTGTATTGTTTTCACTGGAATAGTATAATCCCTTGTATTGCTGATTTCTGGTATCCACAGTATCAAAACGAATATGACCAAAACATTTTTTATATTGTGGAAATAATGGTGGCAAATTATAGTGTAATGGACACAAGATAAATATCATTGTTCATATATCATATAACATACAGTAATAGTATAAATACGTGGGATTGTGGACCTGATTGCCTTCCTGGATGAGTCTTTAAAAGGTGCCAAATACAAGATTCTGCTGTAGAAGGACACCAGAGGGAAGTGACCCCCCCCCTCCATCTTTTTCCTCAAGGCTTGTTTTGGCTCAGATGGTGTATGTGTTTGCTATCATTTGTGGCTTCAGAGACTTAATGTATTTCTTGACTTAGCAGCTGCCCATTACAAAGACACACATCTCCTGAGCAGTCAGCCAGCTGATGCAGATGTGATGCTTGGATGATGTAAGGTGGACCGGTATGGTGAGGTTGCTGGCCTGGCAGGAGACACTTGTACTCTGAACAGTCAGGTGCCCAGCTGGAGACACATGCCAACTCTGCCGCCAGCTGGGCCAGATAAAACACTGCTGCTTCTCAGTCACCTGTAGGCCAAGAGATAGGAACTACAAGCTGTTTGGAGAGCAGGAGGAGAGACCTTTTGTGAATAGGTAGTTGAATTGCAAACAGAAGAAATACAGATGTTGAGTGAGCTGGGTGCATTCATGCACTGGGTCACAAGACAGGAATGGGAATTTTGGAGAAAACACTCTTTGGAAGGGTGGATGGGCTAGATAAAGTAGAAGGAAAAGGAGAGGTTACATCATCAAATGCTGATAAGTTACTCTTTAATAGCCAACTCCTCATTTAAATTGTTCACTGGATATTAACTGACTTGTTGCCCAGATGCTGGGCTGCTGCTTTGTGAAGACTGTCGTTTGTAAAGTACTGAGTTGCACCATCTGCTTTCCTGCAGTGAGGTTCATATTTACTAGTCCAAACCTTAGAATGGTTCTTCTGTGTCTTTGTTTGCACTACCAGTGCTCCATGTGCAGAATTCATTTCAGTTCTGTTAGTTTATATTTTTTCATTAACACTGAATTTACCTTTTTCATTTTGGTAAAAAAAAATCTACCATCATCACAATTACTGTTACTTCTATCCTTATATTAAACTATCATAAAGGCATAAAATAGCATATAATCAAATAAAGGATTTTATCTGTTCCTTAAATAGCTTGCAGGGAGAAAGATCTCATCTTGGAAAATAGTTATTCATGGATGTTGCTGCATTTAAGAAAACTAAGAAAGTTACCGTTGTGGGACAGTGAGAATTTCTTCAAATGCTATTGTCACTTTGACAAAATTAGCAATGTCTATGTACACTTCATTTTGTATATTGATTATATAAGAAGTGAATACATTTTATTGTATATGTATATGGAGAGAGCATATACAAGTCTGGATGTCAGCTTAAGTTTGGGATAGATCACAGATTTTCTGTCCCACTTCTAATGCTGCATATGTGTTAATGAATTTTCAACAAAGGAAAAAGATTTAATGGAGCAAACATGCAAAAACTATAATAATATTTCTATATCTGCCAACACAAAGGTTTAAAGACCAAATTTAGACGTCACAGGTGGAAGTAGATGCAAAGTCCTGTTTCTTCATGACATTTCCTGATCATTTGTGATACAAAACTGTCGCCTGTCCTGGGCCTTAGGCTTATGCAGTTTGGAAAGGGAGCTTTTAAACTCAACCTTCGCTAAGCAAAATATATGAAATGGGTGCTGTTTAAAATTACTTCAGGCAATGGAATGTGAGTTACTCTGATCAAAACAATTAGTCAGTAGAGAGCCAGTGAATTAGTCAAAGATGTAGATGAACTATTTTTCATGCAACTCTGCAATTTCTACTATATTAGACAGATACTATCATCCAGCTGCATAGATTTTGATTCTGCTATGATTGGAATTTCTTTGGAATTGGATTGGAAGACCCATTAATTGCCTTTTTTTTTTTTTTTTGCTAAAGATAATGTTAATTTGTGTTTACAGTAATGCTTATTGCCACTCTGTTTTGAGCTGTCAGCCACACTGATATTTCCAGAGAATAAAAGCGACACATGGTTTAAAAGGAGTACATAATCTCCTTTCTCTATGCCTTGTCCTACCTCAGTGCATAGAGGAGGGTAAAAAGAGCATAGGTCATCATTCTTGCTTGCTTATGTACATCAGAAATTATTGCTGTTATCTTAAATAGCAGCTTGTGGTATCCCTTTTCAAGCAGACAGTCCTGCTGTCGCTTGAGTGGCTGCTGTGCTGCTGGCGTTGGCCCCCAGCAGTGATATGGCTATGGCTAGTGATAAAAGCTCTGCTTTTAGAGTAGTGGTGAGGACTGGTGTTGTTTTTAATTGTACAGATCGACTTTCATGGAGACCTGCATCAAGGTTCTGTTGCTGCTAGAGAGACAAACCAGCAGATTCTAGTCTTGAATTGCTTATTACTGCTATTGTTTATTTATTTGTGTACTTTTAATCAATTTTTGTAAGTTATTTATATGGCCTTGTGGTTGATCTTTTGTAAAGAAGGGTTTTGGGTTTTTTTTGTTTGCCTGCCTTTTAAATTTCTGGAGGCTGCCACTCTTGTGCAGGAAAGTCCCATAATAGACTAAGCAGGCAAAACAATGCAGAGAATATAGGGGAAAGGATTCCACATATTTAGACATATATTAATCAAATACATGTTCTTCATACCTTTTTAACTAGTTTTTTTACTGAAGGAGATCAAGTCTTGTCACTTAAATAATTTTCAGGTCTTAACAGGTTTGTTGTCTCCTTGGAACTTTTTTACAAATGGAGAATAAATAGGGGGTTTGGCATCAGTGTGATGAGAATGATTGATTAAATTAGTAAGACCTTCAGAAAGCATCATAATAGTATGTATGCAGATATTAAATGAGGAAGAGAGAGGAAGATAAGAGGATACTAGTGAGTTTTAAAATGGAGGTACATGATGATGACAGAAGTTGTTATTTTCTCTGGTACTTTCGAGAAAGCTGAGTAGGATCATTTTGTTGGGGCTGGTCCTAGAATACAAGAGCTTTTGTAGTCACAGGTTGCCTATAGAATGTTGTGTGTATATAGATGTTAATATGCAAAAAGCGTAATAATTGAGAGAATATTGTGTACTGGTGATTGAGGAGACAATGATAGATTATAGTAGGAAAGTAAAATAGTAGAATTCATCAAAGAAAGGGTGATGCTAAAAGTTGCAGGTGGGGAGATGGGTAGATTCATGGAGTAGGGTGAGTGCAGAAGAGAGTGAATTATGCTTGAAAACATCATCCTTGACCATGAGAAATTCTTGTGTAATCAAGGCACATAATCAAAGAAGATTATTTTAGTAGCATGAGGGTGTTTGGTAAAAAGAGTACAAATAGCATGGAGTTAATAATAATTATTATAACTAGAGTTGTGTTGGTTATGATGGGCAATATAAAATATAAAACAGTTAAGGTTAAAAGTAGAGTGTAAGAAATCCAGTGTAAAATGTGGAATTCTTAGGAGATTTTGTAATGTACCATCAGTAAGGGAATCTCCTGGTTTGAGGCAATACCAGACAGTATAGTCACCCCAGGACAGCAAGGGGGAGAATCCTTAGTACGGTTTTGGACCTTTTGTCAGAGAGGGAATAGAGTAGCATTTAAAAACAAATACTATTCAATTAGATGCTGCCAAGGCTCAAATCCGTGGTAGGTGGGTCTCTCTTATTGTAGGAACTGAAATGCCAAAAAAGAAGATGATAAATTCCAGGAGCCATCTAGCAGGATATTTATTTATTAAGCATTATTTATGTAATGTTTTATATGTATTTCCCTGTAAGCAAGTTAGTTAGGTTTCTGGGATTTGTTTTGTTCTTTGGTTATTTTGGTGTGTTGAGGTTGTTTTAAGCAGTTCAAATGGTAATTTTTAAAAAAGAATGTGTCAGAGAATGTATCAGAGTTTCTGTTTATTGTTTTTACTTTTTAAGTTTAGTGTATTGCTCTTATGGACCTCTATTAAGTGCTGATCAGTTCAAAGACCACAGGTGTAGTGCTTGGCAATAATCCAGCTCATGCTGTACAAGGTAAGAACATCTTCCCTTAGAGGAAGCAAATCCCATGGAAGTATATTTGCTGCAGGACCATGCCAGTGAACAGCAATACTTCTTTGCTGGATGTGACTGACATTGTGGCTTTACTTTTTTTATCTTACGTCTCAGTCATCATGCGTTTTTCTCATCTTTAAGTGTTAGTATGGATGTTAATTGAGGAATCAAAAAATATACAGACTCCATCATAAAAAACAAACCAAAGAGAGAGAACTAAGTGTTCATGTAAGTGTGAAATGAGATCATCTGTAGGACTGATTTTCCCTCTACTCTTCTGTCTAAAAAAAAATAGATAGGTGTGCTTTTTATCCAGTAACACTTAAATTACTGAGCAAGTGGCATCTTTCTGAGCAACGGTTGGTCTTCTACCTTTTTTTCTTGTGTTATATTAGTGATTTAGAATTTTAAAACTGGTTCTCAGCTGTTTTCTGCTTCTTGGGATATTGTGTAACACCCAACTTCTCTTCAGTAATTGAGGTGTAAATGATGTCAGTGTGTGGAGTCAGATTATGTTCCTTTTCCAGTTGTGTATACTGTGACATGTAATCGGGAGGTTATTGATGGAGTAACACATTTGAGTTTGAACTTAAACACTTACCTGAACAAGTGTATCTTAATATTAGAATATATTCATATTTAGCAACGCAGTGCAGTGCGTGAAATTGACCTTCCCTATGATTGGCAAGTTTTTGGTAAGAACAAAAGAGTGTTTGGTTGAAAGGATGTTTATTTTCCTGTACTGTAGTTCTCACCCTGAAGGTTGCAAGCTTGTTTTCACTTTAATAAAATGTTACTTACAGTAAATGTTTGTTGACTCCGAATGGATTGTCAGGAGCTGTATTCTGCAGTTGTATAGAAGGTGTAATATTTCATACCTAAGAAATTCGATTAAGTTAAAGTTTTTTTTTTTAAGGTTTTGAAAAGGAAATTGTGGCAGTGGAAGACTGTTTTCACAGTTGAAGAACTTCCCTGTGGACTAGCTGGCACTAAGGTGTTTTGTGCTTGGGAGCTTCTTAGAAGGTTGTATCCAAGAAATTTCCCTCACAAAAGGAGCATTCTCTCAGCTTGGAATAGGATGCTTTAATATCTCCTGTCTCATTATGTTGAAGTGCTTTGGAAGTTTAGATTAAAATTAGGAACTTCCTTTCTTCATGTTAGTACTTACATATTTGTGTAGCTAAAACTGAAATGTCAGTGTCCTGCTTAATCAGGGATAAAGTTATTTCCAAATTTTAGTCGGCAGTTTTTCTCTAACCTTTCACAAGCTTGTCCTCAATTTCTTTCTTACGCATTTTTATGTAGGTTTAGCCAGATGGATTATGTGGGGTTTTTTTACATGTTAGTAAGCTTTCCCTCGAGGTACTGGTTTTCATATATTCAGTCCCTTAGTTCAGCACTGGAGTATGCGGTACTCTCATAACATACAAAAAGGCAAGCAAGTCTACTTTCCTTTTACTGTTCTAAAAATGAGCGATTTACTGCAACATCAAGATCAGTAACTTCTAGGCCTTACTTTACATAGTGACCCCAAAATTAGTAAGTTATTTCACCTGTATTAGAGTGGCTCACTGTTGGACTGGTGTTGCTCATGAACACGAAAGAATCAGTTGTCTTCTTTCAGAAACAGTGAAGAGACTTTAATACATTTCCTTTTTATCAGACACTATAAGGACAGTAGAAGTATCAAATTTTATAGCCGGTATAATGCTAATGACATCTGCATAGCCCTTGTGTGGAAGGATATTGCAATTAAGTTACTACGTGGTGCTTTTATTACCTGTCATTTAATGTGTTTGCCTTTTTCCTTAAATAGGTGAATAATGCTGCTTCCCATAGATTTTGAAAGTGGCGATGTTCTCTGTGTGGGACAATTAATGGTGCCAGGGTTTCCTAACGTCAGAAGAAGTTATCAAAGTGTTATATTTTGTGTGTGTAGTGTAGTAAATCTACCTAGTAATAGTTTGATTAGTCTAAAATGTGCTTATATTGCTTTGTACATTTGAGAACTACCAAATGCATATTATATGAAACAGATTTAATTCTGGTAATGAGATAGCTCCGAATATGAGTTTACTGCAAAACATTAAATTTGTACTAAGATTTTACCACACAGTACTTTTTTAGTTCAAACACTACTAGTAGAAAGTACAAATACCTTAAAGATATGCATAGTGCTGTGGAAATAACATCTCTGATGTGACTCATATATTGTTTGCATTATTATTTGCAGATTATGGCTAGCATGACAGAATTTTACGGTAGTACAGTTTTGGCAAGAGTATTGTAAAAGGTCGAGGGGAAAATATTCTCATTGGCATTTAAAGATAACACATAAACTCTAGAAGAATTTGGAACAATTCAAAAGAGTTCATTATCTACACCTAAAATAATCTTTTTAAATCAGGAATAATTTTTCTTTGTTCCAAAAATGTCAGAACCACTCATTTGAGGTACAATTTGTATAATTTAAAATCAAAATTTAAAGGATAAGGATTCTTTTTCTGTGTTGTTGCTTTAATTTTCTGTGGTTGTTGACAGACATAAGTTGTCTTACACTTAACCTAGTAGAAAGGCTGCTAGCAATTCTTTACTTACCTTTTCCATTATGGTAATTTCAATCTTGTTTTCTTTGCAGAAATACTTTTGGCTGTAGTGCGCTACTACAGTTTGGCAAGGTCAAGGCCCTGTAGTTAAAGAAGTCCCTTCTGTTCATCCATTGTTACATTATGATTTGTCTGTATTTTAGGTAGTTAAACTGTCTTTCCATTTCCTTCTCCTTTATTTGCATTCTTCATTTTAATTTGACAGCGTGTCAGAATGATATCTAAATATGAATGGCACCTCTGCCATTGAAAAGCGCAAGGAGTAACATATGCTGTAGCCGGGATGGTAAGTGCTGTTTGAGTCTCAGGAGTAGTGATGTGGGAAGAAGCAGTTTGAGTTTTCTGAAGACCTTCCTGTTCTGAAATTTTTGCAGTTGTGCCAGTTTCCCCTTTTCCTTTTTAAAAACAGGAAACTGAGCAAGTACAGAGGAAGTTTCCCATCTTTTGATAAGGTAGAGGAGGAAGTAGGTTTCTGTCTTCCCTAACTCATCATGGGATACTAAGAGCTCATGAAAATTTTCTGGGTTGGTGACTTTCTACCTCTTAGGCTCTAGTGCAGTTGGTCTGTTGGAAAAAATAATAATGCATTGCTTTGTAATTTCCTTACTTCTTTTTAGGAAATGAAGTTTAATAGAAGTTTTTTGTTTAAGACAAACTTACTTGACTACCATGACCCCCAAGCCTTCAGAATTTAGGAGATGTCAGAATTATTTAGCTGATTTGACATTCAGATGTTTTCTTAAAATGATTCCTCACAGTTCCTAGACATGCTCTGCATTGATGTAGATATATAAGGGGGTAGAAATATGGGCCCATTTGTCTAATTGCTTAGAAGCTTCTATCAGCTCCTAAGTTAGTTTTGCAGCATTATTTTAAGTAGAATATTTTTACTACATCTTTTTTCACATGATGTAAAAACATAAAATTCTTAATGAGAAGACCTGGAAGGTAAAAAATAAGAGAAGTTTATCTGTCTTTTGTAAGCTTTTTAATGGTATATTTTCCAAGAATGATATTTATTTGCACTGATAAAAGATGAAGTTTTAAATTAAATGGTACAAAATAAAGTAGCAGTTTCTTCTTCACTATCACCTTTTAAACAAAGAAGAAAAACCCTACAGTGCATGCTGGCATTTGGGCTTTTCATAAAAGCACTATTATAAGTAATGTGAAATGGAAGAATACATAATACTTTCTGGAGAAGTTCTGTAAGGAAAGAAAGGTGGGGAGAATATAATTTCTAAAATATGTTTTATAATAAGGAATATAAAGTAATAAATCCTTGCTAGGATTTAGTCTGTTGCTTTCTTCTTATCTAATGTTGCAATCCCTAGTGATAGCATCACAAATGGTTCATGTGCAGAGTATTACAATAGGGTGATTTGGGATTATGTTCTCATGTGAGAGTAGGAAAGATAAGCATGTGTAATGTATTTTCACTAAACATTAGTATTGTGAGGTGATAACTTGTGGTTTACAAACAGTGTCAAGTTGTAGGCAGTAATGGTGATTAACTAGGTTAGTCTCAGAAATCAGAACGCTAATTATTATTTTTTCATAATGCAATTATGAAAATAATATTAATATAATTTATGAATATTCATACTATAATAGTCAATAATTTAATTGAACTATATAAACTACTAAAGGGAAGTACAGCAGCATCTAGTTTTTGTGTGTTGTAGTTTCACACATATAGTACTTTTGAAATATGAGTTTCAGTGTCTTGCGAAATAGTACATAGCATACCCTAGTAAATAATTTTTTCTTATTCTATTTCAATAAGACAATGAGAATTATTTGATTTAAGGCTTCATAATGAAATTTGCATATGTAAATAGTTATAATTCAGGATGCAGCAAATTAGGTTAATTGTGATTTAAACTATTTGTTTTTTCCACACTAATGGAAAATGGCAAGACAGTACTGGAAATTTATGATATAGGAAATAAATGCAACTAATGTTTTTATTATTTGAAGGCCCAGAAATCTGTTCCTGTGTGTTTTGGGAAGAATTGTTTCCATCACAATTGCCAGTAATGGAACTGAGTAGACTCTATGTCCGATTGTGTCAGATTATAGATAACATCACAAATGCTGCTTGTATGTAATTTTTGTGCTTCTGGTGGGGAGGCCACACCTTTAAGTCGGAGCATCCTTTAAACTTGAAACACCTGTAGAACTAGTTGTTCAATTATATTCAGTTTCCAACGCTGAATGAAGTGTGGTTTTTCAATTACTTCCATTTCTCATCAGTTGTGATGTGGTTTTGAATACTGCAGCTGAGGGAAAAATAAGGAAGTTTTACACTTGTTGTTTTTGTATAATTTATAGTTGCTTATATGAGATAAACGATGAAATCAAAGATTAATATTGCAGATTCCATTTAAATATGGACATTATTGAAACGGGGAAATATGATCTGTAGACGACTAAACTTTAATGAATGTTACAGTATTGCTGTAGCATATTTCAGCATTGCCATTTACCAATGATCACTAAGCATTCAAGACATACAGTGCTTCTGAAAAGTTAACATTTTTTTCCTGAGAGTTAAAATGAAAAATTTACATGTCTGTATTGTTATGTCTATAAAGATAGTGACTTTTCTTTCTCCAAAGTGGAAGTCAGATTTGAAGAACAAACTTTAGAGCATACAGCAGACAAAGCATTCAGACTGAAAATAGTACTTCGGGGTTTGTCCTCTAGATAGAAATTTTGGCTCTTCCCTAATCTGACAGATAAGGGATATACCAGCTGAAATTTGAGACAGGTAAACTGTTAGACTATTTAGTTCCTCTAAGGAATACTGCTTATAAACTAAGTTGTATTATTTCTGAAGTTTCCATTTATGTTTCAAACAATGGTGTTATGTTTGTATCCATTATTTAAGGTTAGTTTACCTAATTTAATATCACGTGTCCTTAGAGTGAAAATAATGCCTACATAAATGTCTTATTTTTGCTTTCAGTATCAGCCAAACTAATAATTGTTATGGCTTATTACTGCATACATATATACGTAACTTAGAGTAGCGTGGTTCCGTCTGCCTAGGTATGTATAAATTGACATATATGCTGAAATCTCTGCTAGTCTGCCTGTGTTCTGACTTGTACAGGTTTCTGCTTTAGTACGCCAGCAGAGCATGTATGTTTCCTAGCACCTGTTGTCATACATGCTGAGGCATCTTGAAACCAGTCAGTCCTTTGCAAGAAGGTCAGAGAAGTTCCTGGGTTTTGAGCTGGCAATACTGGATGTGCTGGCATTGAAGTACTGTGCCAGTAAGAAAAACTTTTACATTCATCATATATTTGCAAATACAAAATACAGCTCTCTTTTGGGTATTTCAGCTTACACAAATGGTAGGATAAATTACTTTGGAAGGATATTGTGCAACAAATATTTTCCTTAAAATAAAAAATTATTAGTTGTGTGAAGAAATGACTGTTAGACTCTTGTCCTGTGACATTTATCATTTACAACTATTCATGCTTTTGAAGTGTGGGACTGCCTATAATAATTTTTCTGGTTTTAATCAAATACGATTTTAGAAAGATATTTTATGCTGCATATGAAGTGTATATGCAAGTGTGCAATCCCAAAGCCTGTTGTATTTGACAGTGAATGAGCTGCATACCAGCTTAGACGAGATGTTGTTTTAGGAATAAGTCACACTCTTTTAATTTACTTTTCTTTTTTAAAACATCTTAAAGTATTACAGGTGAATTCATTATTAATTATGGTGGTTCAGTGGTAGACTGTGCATGATGAAAGAGTGCTCACTACCTTAATCTTTAAACATTTATAATAGCCATTGTTTATTTCTCTTACTAATCCCCACTGCAACTCTTGTGTCCCTTGGGCTCAAGAGACAAGATGTTACCATATCTGTTGTAGCAGAGTGCTGCATGGCTCTGCTACCTGTGTTTTGTCATGGCTTTCAGTGTTTGTTACACTGAAAGGGGAAGACAGTTACATTACTTCACTAAGAATGTATGGTAATACAGAAAGGATTGGTTATGCTGTAGTAATTTCTAGAAAATGCAAAACCATCTAGGCAGTTTCAGGTATCTGCCAATAATTGACAGTGGAGAAAATATCTGGAAATAGATGAGGATTGGAACTTCCGTTAGTTGACTGGACATTTATTTCAAGAGAATTAGAAAAAGAAAACCAAATTCTACTGCAGTAATAGGCAGAAATAACTACTGTGTGGTTTTTTTTCAGAACTGACTGTAAAAAACCAGACTAATGAATAACTAATATTTACTTCTATCTGCGGTGCTTTTTTGTATTTTCATTATAGTATTTGTAACTTTTATGTGCTTGCTTTTGCCTGGAAAATGTGCTCAAACATCAAAATGCTCAATCATTTTAAATGAATAGTGAAGAATGTTACACTCATGTTTACTGTTGGCAGGTGTTTTTTAGGCATAAGGCTGGAGGTCTTGCTCTTGTATTCTTGCTTCCATAATTCTCTTGTGAACTAAAGCCAAAGCCAGTTAAAATAAGTTCTGCTAAATTTCATAGGAGTTGGATGAGGCTTTCTGGGGAAAAAAAAAAAATTTAACCCGATAGGCTGGTAAAATTCTAACCTTTGGGTATCCATGTATAATTTGTCTTTCTGAGCAGATACTTAGATTTTGCATGGTTTATCTGATGGTTAATACATGCTATTTTTTTTAAAGTAGCCAGTAGAACTACTTGGGTTTAAAGGTAATGGTTTAAGACTTCCCTCTGCATTTGCACGTTGTGTCCTTCACCTTGCTCTTCTCTGCTTTTATTTCAAGTGGGCAGCAACTGCAAGCTGTTGGATAGGGCCAGATGGCTCCTGTCAGGTCTAGGAAGTAGGAACGTAGTGGAAGGGCAGGATCTTCCTTTTCATCCTTAGGTAGCTGCAGAGGTGACTGAGAGACTTCCCTTACGTTTATTTGTACACACAGACCTGTACTGTTGCTCAGTAACAGTCCTTTATGTAGAGTCTGATGGTTATGACTGTGAAACTACACCCATCTTCCTAAAAGTACATAATGCTAGAGATTCACCTTCCAGTAATCCTCATTTTATCACTTACTTGTAGAGTTCTGAATTAGATCAGGTTCCCATTGTACAGATGACTGTAAAGACAAGCAATAAATTTCTTCCAAAGGAAGAATTAAGTAAGCTTGAATTAAATAAGCAAAGACAATGAGACTTGAACTGAGCTGCCATACATGGAATCATCCTGGACGTCATTCCACGGCTATCTGTTATAGCCCTTTTATTTTATGTATTTATGTCTCTGTTCCAAATGCATGGATATTTGAGATGAGCTTTCGAGTGCACACAATTGATTTAATGTATTAAACTGTTTGCTTTTCAAGTTATGTAAGTTAGTGGTAAACATAGTCCTCAGACAAATAAAAAATTAGTATTCAGTTTGTCAATATATACCCAAATGTCAATAATTCTTAATACTACAATACTAAAAATAGGCTAACCTAGGTTTTTTATAGGCTCTTGTTTACTTGTCTCACCAGTGGTAGTTTGTACTTCTGTCAAGAAAATGGTGTGTGAATGTATGTGGTGAAGTTTGGTTTGTTCGGGTTGGTTTGTTTTGTTTTAAACTGAAATTCAAGTCTGTACTTTCTCAATCAGTTGTAGTTTTTTCCTCCAAAGACTATATTCATGAAAGCAGAATCTTGCTTCCAGAAAGACTGGGACTGAAAACGCAGTGTTTAAAGAGCACGGAGAGCAAAAAACACTGAATACCATGTCAAAATACTATAATAACGGGTTTCCTTGATTTATCCTTCTCCTTTCTGTCCAGAAGAACTACAGACAAACCTTCTGGAATGGGGAAGATCAGGAACAGTTTTAGTCCCAACGCAGGAAGTGATTATTGTTTTAGTAAGTCATAAACTGGAAGATGGCGGAAAATGAAAGTGTCAGTTTTAGTTATAACTAGGCACCCCTGCAAGTGACAACTCATTTTTCATTTGGAACTTTGGTTTATTTTGTTCTCCTCCTTGGTAATTCCATTGATTTCTAGAGCATAACTGAGCAGTTAATGCTACTGTGCCCTTCTCTAGCAGCAACCTGCTTAATGGCTGTATGTGCACCTGTTGGTGTGCAAACAAAAGAACGGCATACATGGAGTTCTGTGAACTGCCATCCTGAACTTAGAGTCAAAAACAACAAAAAGGAGGAAGAAAATGCAGACTGGGAAGCATTCTGTATATCATTAAGTAGGTCACTTAAAATTTATATTAAATACTTTAGATGACCAGATGGTTAGAGAGTTTTATCTGCATAATTTGTATTTGATATGTACATCTGAGTGCATGAAATAGCTGTGAGCTGTGAACACACAATGTTTTTTTCAGAACCCAACATAGAATACCCCTATAACGAGAGCCAGATAGTGGGGAAACTCAGAATTTATTGCTTTAGTGAACACCTGTGCATTGGGTTTTGTTTTGCTTTTAATTTGTCTATATCTGAAAGTGATGTAAGCAGCATCTGGTTATTCTTATTTAGTATGCTTATGCTGCCAAAAAATCAACAGATTCCTACTGTACTGCATTTCAGAACTAATGAGGACATAATTATATCCCTGAGCAGGAAGAAGGAATTATGCTTTGTTGGGGACTAGGCTAGAATAGGAAGAAAGTAAATGAGAAAAAAATAATTATTTTGAACCAAGTAGGAGAAGTGATCACTTCTGTCAAAGATCTGATATTGATTTGTTGGCAGTTGACTGAGAAAATAATGCAGTAGAACTTGCATTTCTGTTGAAAATATGAACGCCTAGGTAGAAGTAGCATCTTTTTCCCTTTTAGTCTGTTTTGCTGGTTTTCACCTTCTTCCTGAAATTGATGTAGATTTGTAGATTCTCATGAAGATTATTAAAAATAAGCTTACAAACAAAAGCAGGTTAGGTTCTTTATTGACCCCTTTGTTTGTTTAAAATAATTTTTTTTTAATTTTGTTTGTTTGTTTAAAATAAATTAATAAGTGTTCAAGTCTAATGTGCTTGAAAAGCCTGAAAAGAAACTTAATACATCTTTGTAGCAGGTACGTGGTTTTCAAATACATAGTGGTAGAAACACATACAACTACCTACTTTTATTTCACTACTGGTGCTTAGAGTGAGTGGGGAAGGCTGAGAAACCTGTCCTTGGAGACTGACAGAGCTTGACTGTGGAGAGACTGCTGCAGTTAATTCTGCTTTGAGCAGGCAGTGGATGAGATCACATTCAGGGGTTTCTTCAAAACCTGTTTTTCTAAGTTTAGAAGATTTTACCTGATACTTTGTAGAAATATTTGCCAGGTTTGTGTCATCATCATGGTAGTCACTAGTCATATGTGTGCCACCAGTGGGACTTGGATTGTTTTGCTCTTGTGCTTTTCTTCTTCTTTTGACAATATTGTAGATTGATTATGAGGAAGTCACGGAGGTAATTCCTGATAAATGTTTAATTCTCATAGTGTGTGAGCTACTACAGTGCAGATCACAGTTTAGCTGCCCTCTAGAAATATGGCTCCCTTCTGCCTTAAAAAGCGTACTTGTGTTCCTCTGCTAATGGATTCCTGTAACTTCCCTGTGCTGTTACTGGTCATTGGCTACTCAGATTGGGTTGCCGATTGAGCTAGAAGATATGTAGGTAAAAAAGTAGTTTCCAGTCTACTTAGAGATAGAAAATGGTAGGGTGGATTGTTTAGGTCATTCTTCACCTAAATAAGTAAACTGATAGTACAGTTGTATCTCACCACTGTGAGAAGGCATCTGTGCATCATTTTGAAATTCCTGAACAGGATAGCTTGGGTGAAATCAGAGGACTAAACAGTGGTTTCACAGTATAATATCTCGTATTACTCGGCATTTTTCTCAATAAATGTTCTTTTAGATCCTCTATGACCATAAATAAAATAATTTAGCACTAATTTTCATTTGTTTATCAAGGTACATTTTCACATTGTAGTCACTTACAGGGGAATCAGAGAATATGCTCACCCTTTAGTGATAATACATAATGATAGTGATTTAAATTAATTACAGGGTTACTTTGGGTTTTTTTGTTTTTTTTTTATTTTCACTTTTGCATACTAAATGAAAGATTGGTTAGAGGAATAAATCTAACCTTAAGTTAGACTTAGGTTAGATCTTAAGTTTTCAGCTTTAAATTTTGAAGCCGAAGATTTTTTTCTGAACTCAATCTAACTGACTTTCTTTTAGAACAGATGATAACATCTGAGGGACATCCTTCAGCCAAGGCATCCTACTGCCTTGAAACAGTATTCATATTTTTTGCAGAAACTCTTTGCTGTACTTTAAGAAAGAAATCCTCAAAAGGACCCTGTAGGTGAGCTGTTACAAGTAAAATGCAATACACAAAAGTGGAAAATAAATGTGTCCTGTTTCTCAAATACTTCTAAATTCATCACATTGGAGAACTGGGAATCGGCTCTTTAATTGAATCAAAGACAGTACTGGATCTTCTTTACAGTAATTAATGAGATAACGTATCCTAAATTTGCAAACAAATTATTTGAAAAAATAGTAGGTCTTGTACAGTTGTTTATGGCAATCTGAGTTTGAGGGCAGGGGAGGTAGACTGCAGATATCAAGGTAAACTCTGAAAGAGAAAAGTAAAACATGGAGGCATAAGAAGTGAAACAAATAAAAACCACATAATCTCAGTTGCCTAGTGTGTGTAGATTTGGTAAAATTAGGCTCACTGGAGGAGTATTTAAAATGCTTTGTAGGTGTTGGGGAGACATGCATGTCTCTGGTTTAGATAAAACTAAAAGTTTAATGGCCTAAATTCATAGCCGAAGTGGAAAAGTATTGTCTCAGTGGGAAAATTCAAGTAGCTTTGGCATTTCCAAGAACTATTTTACAAATGACATGCGCAAAATTCTCATATTCTGCTGGTGTGTTCAGACTGTAAACTCATGGTGGGAATATTCTTTTAGTCTGTAAAATGTTGGACATTCTTTTGGTGCAGTACAATTTAATATTTTAATTTTAAATTTACACCAGTTGTGAGTCCCTGTATTTACAGGGATATAATTTAGCATTGTGAGGTGACCTGTTATTAGGCTAATGATTCCGCAATAGTGGTAAATAAAAGTCTGGTAAAATCTGTAAGGCAGAGGGAGCACGGAAGAGCAGCCAGGTGGTTGGTCACCAGGTTGCAGGACCTGTGTTAGCCAGCTCAGAAGAGGATTGACAACTCTGCCTGGCAGGAGTGCAGCCGGAAGAAGTTAAGCACTGAAGGAATCTAGGTGAGGGATTTAAGGTTAACCTGTAAGGAGGGAAATTGCAGCATGAGACTTGTACGTGGGTTTAAAAATCACAGAAATACTACCCCCTGCTGTTTCTGATGGGGCACTGGCATACCTAATGCTTAAAAAAAAACAGTTTATGTATCAACTTTTTTTAATGCCTTGTTTCCTTTTCAGCATAACATGTAAAACCAGCCTCATAAGTAGTTGTCCTTGATTATGATTCAGAAGCACAAATTCTGTTTAGCTTTGCACTGAAAGTAGGATTTCTGCATTTGTTGCGGGTTTTTCTGGGACCCAACGTACAGTACCCCTATAAAAGAGAGCCAGATAGTGGAGAAACTCAAAATTTATTGCTTTCATGAACACCTGTGCATCTTTTTTTGTTTCGCTTTTAATTTGTCTGTATCTGAAGGTGATGTAAGTAGTGGTGAATGCTGCCTGTCCTGTGCAGAACACAGTACTTTCTGACTCTATAATGAAACTGCTGGGATTTTTGTAAGTAAACTCATTAATTATTTTAAATTGAAATGAATAAAGAATTTGATTGAGAAATGTAGTCTTTTGTTTCAGGATGTTTCTAGCCTGAGTTAATTTAGTAATGGGTGAGATAAATTATTCAGACTTTAGATATACCCAAAGCACATTGAAATATTTTGTACAGTACCTTGAAGAATTTAGCTTGTGGTTATCCTGAACTGCTTGCTATTATGCATGATACTAAAAAATAAATGGCAAAAATTAAAGCTAAGGTTGTATTAACTGTGACACTCTGTGACATCAGAAGTAATTTTACATGTTGTTTTTGCTATTCACTTTTTTTGTAATTCCAGTGGTTGTAGGAAGTCTGTCCTCCTTCACTGATGAAGTTGTATTTCCTGTTTATCTTTAGATTTGGTATAGGTATGCTGTCCCAGCAGGTGAAATAGCATGAGTGCTATGATTCTTTTTGAACGCTGGTGCTTGATAGGGCTCTTGTCTAGTAAATGTAGATACATGGGTTAACAAAGTAGAAATATTCCTTTTATGCTACAGGAGAAAAGAAAGTTACCTTTTTTAAGCATGGAGTGGTCCACAAATACTAAAAACCATGTTTCAGAATGTTCATCTCTTGTTACGTTTAACAATGCTCAGTAGGACAGAGTTAATGTTCTCTTAATATTTTATATCTCAGTTTCTGTGTCTTAAAATGTATGTTTTTCTTTTGAGACAGTTGCTGGTATTTAGAGTATCTGCAACATGCCTAAACAAACCCCTTAATTCTATTCATTTATCTCTAACTGAGCAGAGAGCTTAGCTTCTTTGCATATGATACGTGAAACAGAATACTATAAAAGAAAAAAGTATTGCTTTCGGTTTCCAAATGTTTTCCGAAGCATAAAGGAAACTTTACAAGACCTATTTAGAGGACTATTTTATCCCAATTTGTAGTCGGGGAAGTATATCTGATTCTTTGTATTTATTGGTTTTGTAAACATAATGTATAATTAAACATACTACTTGAAATAAAAGGGACAGTAAGTGATTTCCTAAAGCATTTGAAGGATTCCATATGTAAACTGGGATTAGATGTTATTCTTACTTTTTTTTTCCTCATCTCACTTACTTTATCTGTGTGGCCTTGACTGCAGAGGGGCTGCTGCAAGAGTGCAGCAAGAAGAATCAGGAGAAGTGAAATTCATGCTAACTTCGGACACTTCAGAAAATACCCCTGAATTTAATAGTTTTCATGCTGTTTCTTGAAATCTTGTACCACATGTTCATTAATAGGGTGAAATCCTGCATAATGATTTACCAGAAGAGTGTGGTCTTACAGGGGTTTTGGGAGTCTGTGGAAAACAGGAGGAAGAGTTTGTCTTTTCTAGCCCATCTTGCTTGCCTAACAGTAATGTAACATGCAATGTGTGTATTGATACTAGTGCATCTTAATACCACTGTTTTTTCAGTGCATTTCTTTTTTTTTTTTTTTTTAATAATCTTTATATCATAATTTTTAGAAAACCGATGTTTAGTTTAGTGGTGAGTTTTGTTAGTCTGTTTTTGTTTGGTGTGGTTTGTCCTCCCCCAGTGCAAATGTTGCTAAGGTGTTTCTTACAAGTTTTTGAGTGGTAGAAGTATTTTTCCTTTTTTTACCTTATGCTTCCCATCCACCTGCACTAATTTACTGTTAAGTCATCAGAAGGCTTGAAAGTGTAATTTGAGGAAAAACTGAAAGAAAAATGTTTTGTTTGGTCTACAGAAGAGAAGACAAAAAAGACATGGTAAGAGTTCTTTAGTGTGTGAAAGGACCAACTATAATACTAAAACTTCTTTTGTGTCTGTTGGAGGTGGGACAGAGGGCAGTAGAGGGGGTGTTTGGAGCAAGTGAAATTTAGATTAAAGGTTGTTAAAAGTTTTCTAACATAAGCTAGTGGGCAATCATATCCCTGTAGAGAATTGGTGGAATCTCCATCAGTGGCATTTTTGAAGCAGGTTAGAATAACCTTTCCCAGGAAGGGATCTATTCAGACCAGTACCTGCTGCCAATACTGGGATGATGGACAAGATAGCCTTTAGAAAGGTATTTCTAGCCCTGTTTTCTAGATATCTTGGGTTTTTCTGGCTCACATCTCAGCCCACTGATTGGGAGCCAGCTACTTCCAGGAGATATGAAAAGTCCTTCTCCCCCAACCCCCCCCTCCAGGACAGTCTCTGGAATGTTTTCATATTTCACAGAAAATCATTACTTCAATCACTATAGTAAATATGTTGATTCCTATTTTTTGTTGTCAGAATATTCCATGTTTCTCAATGAAGATAATTGTGCAAGTAATAAATATTCTTGTATGATAGCACTATCTGATTGAAGTACAGTGCTTCCTTTACAATGAAAAGTATGACAGTATTAACTTAGAATATGTTATCATAATCCACTATTAATTGTTTAGTTCAAAGGTGTTATGTCCTCAGAATTTTGAGGAAAAAAAAGAAAGATTATTCATTATATTGAATGCAGATCGATGTTGAGAGAACTACTGGGTTGCATTTAACAGAACTGTTAATGTGTTAATTAGCTTGCAGTATGAATATGAAGTAGAAGGCTGGTGGCTGCATGGAAGACGCTGAGCTGATGCAAGAGAGGACTCCTTTTTGCCTTCTTTGTGTTTGAATACCACACAGTTACTGATATTTGAAACTTACCAAAAGAGATGCTTCAGATGTTGGAGTTGCCATTCCAGTAATGTTCTGAGTCAATATGGTCTGTATCTGCATTAGAATGCAATGGTATTAACCACTTTTAATTCTGTTTCACTATCCTTAATGCAACTCCTTCATGATTCTAAATTTCCTACATCTTGTTTGACATGTCAGCAGCATTTTTAAGTGATCTCAGAAGACCAGTGATATCTGAATTCAATGAGTTTTTGCTGTTACTGTCACAAATAATGATCCATGACTGCATTGGTAAATGTGAAGAGTGCAAGAATAGACAAGGCTAAGGAAAGCTTTTCATAATTAGTAAGTAAGAAGTTGGAAGTGCAAACTTGCTCTGTCTGGGAATACTAGTTGGAAATGTGTTTCCTTTTTTAAAGTTAATGTAATCTTCAGAACAAATTTATAGGTGCTTATACCTTGAATTCAGGAGCGAGTTTTTTGTTTGTTTGTTTGTTGGGTTTTTTTTTAATTTGGTTTTTTTTTGATTGCCAGATATGGTTGCAAGACAAATGGTGAATGTACTGTTGCTCTTTTGCATATACTATTTTGCATGTAAAAATATGGCTGTTAAACTAAAACAGTATCTTGCACATGTTGATCTCATTCTATTCCCATTATTGCCTGCTGGCTGTGCAGAATATGGAGTGGTATATTGTGTGTGTGTGTGTGTGTGTGTGTATAACTGCTATCTTGGAAAAGATACTTTGTTTTAATTTAGGGCAGCCTGAAGTTGAATGAATTCTAGCCTGCTGCTCTGTGAATGTTGTTCTCTTCTGCAACTCTGTGTCATGGTAGCTCATATATATGTCCACCCCAGATTTGGAATTGGTCATCCTGTCTGTTTCATCAGTCATAAATGCATTTCTTTTGTTAACTCTACATGGAGGGCCATTAAGCTACTAGTTCAACTAGCTAGTACAAGTATTTATTTGCCTGTTGTCATATGTGATGCGTGGATATGGGTATCTGACTGTTAATTCCTAGGTATTTTTGGTAGAATTGTATTAGTTTTATGAAGAATGTTTTCATGTGATGGTACTGTATGTCTGTCTTCTCTGAGAGCCTTGGAACCTGTTAACCAAGTTCAACCATGTTTGATAGAAAGAAATGAATTTCTTCTAAATTTCCAAAAACTGTTTTGAAAATCAGCAGATACAAAAAGAAAAGAGACATTATAAATGTTGGCACTAGGGAGGGTTAGGGACAGCTTGGACTGTATGCATTCCGGGTAGAATGGCTTTCAGCAGCTCACACATACCAAGCTGCCCATTTTGGTGAACCAGTTGTAGCATGGGCCGGTCCTTGCCTGGTTAGTTGGGAGAGATGGGTCTGTGGGAGCTGCAAGTACTTAGCCAATCTCTAGTAGGCACAAAAGGGAGAAAGCAGTGACTGGAAAGTAGAGAAGTAAAACTTGAGGAAAAGTTAGGCTATGGTATGTTGAACTTGTGGTAAAGATTTTTGCTTGGGCCAAAGGGAGAAGTCAGCATGTTAAGAGAATATGAAGAATATAAAGCACAAATCCTTGATTCATTACTTGCATTCCTCACAGAGATTTTAAAAGCATGCTTTCTGTTGTGACTCCCCCTGGTATGCTACTTGTTTTTATTCTTCTCGTTGTTGTTGTTGTTGTTTGGTTTGGTTTGGAGTTTTCATGTTTACTAACCTGCTGTGGCTAAGGAATAGAATTACAGAGAATTACCCCTCCTACTCTTTGTGTCACAGGATGTGGATATGGAAATGTATATGGTTATATAAAAATGCTTCTAAATATTTGGCTTAGTATTTTGAAATGTCATGAATAATTGGCACCAAAGAACTCTAACTAACTGAAGTAACAGATGCTTGAAGGGTTTTTCATTTTGTGAAGCAACTAATTTCTTGCTACAAAACCTAAATTTTAAATTAAAACTTAAACCCCATGGCTTTACCAAGTAGCTATTACATCAAGTTAAGAAGTCTTCCAGCAGGGTGCAGTCTTTTCTAAGAATTTCTAACACCTTCAGCTAAGTATCTGCATTTTTCATGTAAATATTATTTTTCTGCTGCAGCTATTACAGGCACACAGTTGACTTTATTTTTCAGTGTGCATTTGGCTCTTTAATTGTGTTATTTCATTGTGTTTAACTGTTGAGACAAAATTAGGTAAGGTCAGTTAAATGATAAAGTAATGTACAGTCATCAGATTCCAACTGGAATGGAAAAAATACCAATCTTTCTCACTTTTTTCTTTAAATTCTCTAGAATGAAATACCTTCCTCCACTTTTTCTCATTCACTAAATAAATTCACTGCTGCCTTGTGTCAATAGCTAGATTCAAGCAACAGTGCTGTAGGATTGAAGTTTTCCTGTATGAGTTAATAGGGTGTTAACATCAAAGCCTAATTGTGAGTATTTAAATTCTTTACGCATCTGAAGGACAAGCCAAAATACAGCTGCCCAGCTGACGGCATACTTCTAATTGCGAGTATGAGTTGCAAGTCACAGGAGGAAACCTGATCCATTTTCCGTATCTGCAGTGAAAATACTTTAAGCTGCTATGTTTGTCTTGTTTGCAGTGAAAATACTTTAAGCTGTTATGTTTGTCTTGTTTAGGCAATTGTCACCTTATTATTGTCATCCTAATTCTGTTCCCCGGGAGCTGTAGTCATTCTGTGCGCTATTCAGTGTAATAGGAAAATGATCATAAATTGACTTGCCTATAGAGATTGTTGGCAACAACTGCTATAACCCAAGAGTATTTGATCAGTGGATTAGATACTTTGTTAGGTATTTGTTGTGTAGATATTTCTACTGTGACTTGTTAAGAGAAAGATATTTGTGCACGGGTCAGACTTACTATATCGTGGTCCACTTCAGTTTTCTTTTGGTACAAAACCAGTGTATTGTCAAGAATATTTCTGTGTTTTAGTCACATCTGCTATTTTAAATGTCATGTTACTCTTCATATAAAGAAGTGCTATAATTTCTAGTTTTGACTGCACGGCACTGTTTTCAGCACATAAAATGGGAGTATTTGAAATAATGCTTGTACATATCATATCATGTATCATATCATATCATATCACTAAGGATTTTCAATACTGCTTGAAAACCAGTAACAAATTTCCTATCATTGACATTGGTGTGATGAGAGGGAACAATGGAATTTTATAGATAAATCATCTGTCATGCTTAATTTGAAGATACTTTTTAGATAATTGAAAATAAAATAACACTTTTATCTGGGAGAGAGTTGCACAAATCAACTCAAGTAATCTAATGGATTGCTGGTAGTGAAAAAATGAGCTCCAGCTTCTTTCTTCTGTGAACTTCCACCACTGATTTTTTTCACTGGCCTTGGCATTTTTTTAACTACCCCACCTCCTGTCCCCCGAGATTTGATGCTTATTAATCAGATTTGATGTGGGGAAAAAAACTAGTCCAAGAAGGAGAGAAAAGGCAGGGAGGGTATTGCTTGAGTTTTCAGTGAGAGGGGTTGATTGGAGAATACTTGTCATGTTAGAACCTTTACAAAGTAGTATACCAGTAGTAGGATCGTGTAGCACATTTGAGAGTGAGGCTGAAAGATAGCAATGGTGTGTTAGGCTGGACAGTCTGGGAAGTGTAACTTACTGTAACAGGAGCTGCTCTTCTGGGGCAGCATAGTGTGATGTAACTTCTGGCTCTTACAGTTGTATCCTCTGTGCCAGCCTTCAGTGCCCTTCTGACCCCAAACTCAGCTGCTTCAGTCAGTATACATGGAAGAAATCTCTTTGTATGCACATTCCCATGTCGTTCTGCTCATGTATGCATACCTGTGCACCTTAAAATAATTGTTTTCTGGTGTGGAAAGAGCTTGGCACGGGATTAGAGGGACACCAGAGGGAGCGGTAATGCTTTGCCAGGGTAACGTATCAGTATAGCAGCTGCAGCTAGGTCTGCTTCATTTGTATCACCTACATTTGTCAGTCTTAGCAATGTAAAAGTGAGGGGAAAAAGAAATGTTGGTCTTCCACACAGATTTCTGCAAAGTGGGTTTTTATTTATGCTTGAGCTCCAAAGATTATCAAGACTTTTTAACACTGAGCAGCTAATTAAGGAAATGTTTGCTTGTTGATTGTTTAATCAAATAACTTGACCGTGCTTGTAATGGATTATTTGTTTCAGACTATGATTTTGGGCATTTTGGGTTTTTATAAGTGGCATGACAAACTTTAACAGCTACTGATGTCTTAAATACTCTTTTCATTAGAGAAAATACTGCATTTCTGTCTATCATTAATAAATAGTATCACTATATTGAAAATAAACCAGTGGAGTTTATTTTGATTTTTTAAAAGACTAGTTAATAAATTGAGCCACAGCTTTATTTTAACTCCGTCTGCTAATTTGTGTGATGGATATAGTTTCCTGTCTGTGTTAGGGTTTTGCTTTGGTTTGGTTTTAATTAAAGAAGCCAATCTATGTGTGGGATATATCATAAAATAGTGAGACATTAGAAGACCTGATTAAAGGTTTCCATGTCATTAAAGGAAAGCCTAAGGTCTAAATCCTTTACCTGAATCCAAATAAAGTACTTTTGGAGCAGTTTAAAGATGATATGTAACTTAATTGAATTGTAGAATTGTAACTTCTATTCAAATACTATTGAAATTTCTACCATCTTTGAGTTGTGTGTTTGCTGGTTGTATTGTAATAAAACAGTTAACATGATCTTTATAAGGCCCCAAGAAGTGAGGGTCAATGGGAATAAATACATGGTTACTTTTTTTTTTTTAAGCATCATCCATTCTGTGAATCAATCACTGTGACTGTGGCAATTAAAAAGAAAAAGTAGTTAAAACCGAAAATAACTCTTCACCCCTTGGTAACTAAAGGCAGTGTGAGCATGTGTCATCTAGTGTTATTTGACAAAGTTAGGGGTGAAATCTAGACTGGAAGGTAATGGTGCTTATTATAAGCTGGATGACTTGTCTTCCTGCTCCTCCGTCTTGCCAGTGCCATGGTCCAGGGCAAATTAATCTGTAGGTTGCTGATGAAACTCTTTTATAGATTTGCCGACACGGTAATGTGGAAAATACAAGCTCCTACCCTGCCCCCTCCTTAATTTGTCAATACAGAAGAGGTCTGTGCCAAATTAGCTCATGCTTTGCCTCCACATCTGTGTAGTTTAATTACTGTGTGGGCAGCCTGGATGATCCCTGTGGGCTGTGGCACCTCACGTTTGGAAAAACCTCTGGTTCAAGGAAGGAATTTGAAGAAACTACAGCTGTATCTACTGTTTCTTGATGCCATAGTATAAAACTATGGTAGAAATTGCAAATGATGGAGCTGGAGAAGGCAAGCTGGCTGCACTCTCTGCAGTTGATATTTCATGAATTAGTTTTATGCTTGTTCAGATAACTTTTAAAGTTATCTGAGCTAATATATACGAATTAGTAGTATACTAAGTAGTCCACAAGGTTGCTTAAGAAATATGTGGTATAACTTGTGTAATCTGCATAAACTCAGACTTGCACCGTGTTTGAGTGAGTACTGGTAGGGCCTCTTCTGAGGCGATAGTGGAGGCTATTGGTTTTGGCTGCCAAACAGTAATAGAAGTCATCTGGCTCAAGATGTTACTGTTATGAGGTATTAGGTTACGTTTGTCCCACTTTCCAAACGGTGATGTCAGATGTGCATATAAATAAGCGCTCGAGCCATCTAACTGTTTTCAGGTAAACTTGTCTGCGCTTCCTTGAATACACAGCTGAAAGCATCAGTGATTCATGAACTGATGCAGGGTGCATCAGATGCCTTTCGAGAGCAGCCACATTTGTCAGCAGAGAGGGGCAAGCAGCGAGGTTGTGATGGCTTCAGTTGTCTGATTTTTATCTGCAGCTACAAGTCTCTCAGCATCTTACGATAGTTTGTTAAGTCTAAGGATAAAACTCAGGTCAATATCTGACAAATGTACTTTTTGTGTGTTTAAGTGCAATGCGCCTAACACTGTAGCACACCTTGATGACTGCTAAATATCACAGTTTAAAACCCTGCTTAAGAAAGGGCCAGTATGGTTTTAGCATAGACAAGTCTGAAGTTGTTGGATTTGTAATTCCATGGGTTTCTAGGGATAATTATCTGATGATAAAAAGAAGTTTGATGCTTTGGAGAAATGCGGATGATGCTGAAATTACATCTTCAGTTTACTTTCGTGGTGGGGACATTCTATGGCATGCTTGTAATTAAAACTTTTTGTGGAATTCAGGTTGTTCCTTATGTGTTTGTTTATGAAAGGGCTAATTAGCTAGCCACAGTCCCTTGTTACTAGATTAGCCACAGGCTATTAGTCATAGGCTTTTTTTTTATCCTACCCAGTGTGAGGTCAGACAAATTTGAAGCACTCTTGTAATTGCATTTAACTGTATGTTACAGTATCATAACATATTTTACATCTTTTTTTTCATTTCTAGTCAAAAGTATAGTTATTCCTTGTGCTTCCTTTTGACATGATTTTTCCTCACAAAATTAAATTTGTTTCACTGATGTCTTAATAAAATAACTGAAATTTGCCTTTCTGATGTTCACTGTTTTTTAATGGATATCAATATTTCATAATATTACATCATTTTGATGTATACATAGCTAAAAATAAAACATCTGCTGTTTTAGGGCTCTTCATGTACTATTTCATACTGCTCATGCTCATCCCACTGGCAGCAACTGTGTAGGGATGATGTTATCACTGCTATAACTGGGTCTTTTGTTGCATCATGAAATTACTGAAGTTATCTTTTATCATTTCCTAATTTTGGTCAGCAGTTCAAGCCTGAAATTATATGATATCTTTTCATCATCTTTACACTTCAAACTTTTCAGTTACTTTACTTAAAAACATCTCAAGGATAATACAAGCTTGTAATCATGGACAGGAAGCTGAAGAAAGATTTCCAGCAATCCTTTTGCCCTCCTCCCACCTTTTCTGGGGCAGGAAGAAGTATAGAGGGAATATCCTGGCAGATGTTCTATTGCTCCCTGGTAATTGTTTTAAACAACTGAGAAGTTTCTTAGCTTGATCATGTTCAGTGTGAAGTTATTATGACGCTGTGAGACAGAAGACTCTGCTGGAGGAATGCAGGACTGGGCAGAAATCCTGGGAAAGATGAGCAACTGCTTGCAGGGATACTGCTGCTGAAAAGGTACTTGTAAAGCTGTATGCATTTGATTTTACAAAATTTGATAGTCTAGAAGAGCATGAGATTTGATTAAAGCTACTTGGAATCATTGTAAACTTCAATTTTTGCCATCGGTCTTTTTAGTAGCTTTCCAAACCCAAAAAGATTGGGACATTTATTTGATGAGACATTTTTATCATGTAGATTTATGTCGAATAAGCTACTCCAGTTGAGCAGTATCTAGCTCTTTTAGGCCCTGTGTATATTATTTCATATCATTGTCCTCTTTTTACAGATACCACTTGAAAGCAGAATCCCCTGTATAAAACTAGTTGGTCTGTGGCAAAGCAGGGTTTTGATATTACTGCTGGTTTATTGTTTTTATTTTCTTTTCCCTCTCTTCACTTTTAATAGTGAAATGGAACTAGTTTTTAATTATTAGAGAGCAACCATTAACAGGGCTGGGGAAGGAAGCCAGTAGTAGTATGGTGCTCACCTTCATCTGACTATTCTATTATGCCATTATAGTAACTTTAAACAGGTGGGAGGGAAATTAGAGGCTTTTTCTCCAGCCTGCTCTACATCATCTGTTCCAATTTCCCTTGAAAGTAAATATCATTTAATTTCTCCTTCACCTCCTCTTAATCTATACCATAGAAAAGGTTCTGTCTGTGCTTTCTGACAGGGTCAGCTGCTGCAGGTGCATCGCAGCCGACCATACAGCCAGTGCGGCCTCCCTTCCCTGCCACTGTGCACGCTGACAGCAGCTTCTTCCCAAAGCCTTCCTTGTCCTCTGCTCTTTGGCTGACATGTGCTTTACTCTCATGTAGGATCTGATTTGCTAAATTTTTTACATTTATTTTCTTCGTTCGGGAAATTTAATTTTGATCTGTTTTCTGGATTTCTTTTTGTTTTGTTATAAGCCTAGTGCATTAGAGAGTACAGAGTTCTCCCAGTCTCCACTTTAGCTCCTAAATCAGTGTCCTCCTTCCGTGATGTCTCATTGGTTTTTAGTCTTAAACCCCTTTCATCAATTTTTTCATCTTTTCAGATTCTTTTAATGTCTTCTTATAGCATGACAAAATACTTGTGAGATTATGTTGATAGAATGCATCTTGATACACACAGTTCTAAAGGTACTTACTCTTTTTAAAAGCAATCTCTTTTCTGTAGTGGCCACAGTATGTTGTTTTTAAATCATGCATGTTTTATAAAAACTAGCTGCCCAGAAATGTAGTTAGTTGCTTGTCTATCTTGCATAAGTTTGTTGTAATTCATCTAGGATTCTCCTGCTCCCAGTTTAAAACTTCTAAAAATATTTAATAATGCTTTCCATATCTTTCTAAAAGGAAGCTACCCAGAAGAAATGTTCAGATTACTTGGAGCATGAATTAGAGACTCTGGTCCATTAAAAAAAAACCAACCAAACAAACAACAAGTGAAACAACACCCTCCAAACTATCAGACAAGCTCACTTGCATATTTGGTGGTGAAGACAGAGGGTAACTTGCACAAGTGATGCAAAAACTGGATATGAGCTCTATTCCATATTCATATTGGTCAAGCTCAGTGCAGCACAGCTTGTGTAAGACATGGATTTCTGACTGTTAGGAGAAATGGCTATTAAACTACTTTGGGATCTGACATCAGCAGTTCAGTGTGTCCTGGATTACCATTGTCCCTCATCAGCTAGCAGGTACTACTCCCTCTACAGCCTGCTGACTTGAGGAATCTTGTAAATACATTGTTGATGACAGTACAACGTCAGCCAGTTTATTTCAGGGGTTAGATAACTTTATAAAACAGTAGTTAACAATTTAAAACCTAACTGCTCACTGATCATCTTAAGGTAGTTCTTAAAGAAAGTCATTAAAAAGGTTTGTTCTTTGTTTGTTCTTTGTGTCTTTCCAGGGGATTGGATGTTGTCACTGGCTTAATGCTTTCTATGCTACTTAAGGATTTACTCTTTTCCCCATCTGTTGCAAAGCATGGCTGTTGCATGTGAGCAGAAAATACTGAAGATTTATTTTTAGTTTCTTGTTTGAAATTCATTTCTGAGAAGGTTTGCTCTTTTGTAGAAATTAGTCTGCATCTTGGTACAAGATTGCACTGGTCTGAAGAAGAATCTTCAAAACGTGTCCAGAGCTTATGTGACACTGACTTAGCCTGGTTTCAGAATATTGAGTACTTAAAGAAACAGATTAGCACCATATGCTGGTTTTAGCTGGAAACTTAAGTGTCTTTTTTGGTGGTAGTGCACTGTTTTGAATTTATAGCTATGTTTTCAAAAATCTGTTGTTTTAATGAGGTGTTATACACTGTAGAAGTCAAAAGCAAGGGTAAAGGAAATTTAAGTAGCAAATCCAGTCATTATATGCTGTAATAATGCAGAATCATAGGATACTTTGAGGTTAATGACCATGGTATAGTCCATGGTGCACACACCCTACACACATACCCACTTGCCATGGTCAGGGACATCTTTTGCTAGATCAAGTTACTCAAAGCCAACCTGATGGTAGCCTTTAGAACTATTCAAATTTATGTACAGTGTAGAAGGCTCTGAGGTAAGAAAGGATAATATCTGGATGATTATTTAGGAAGATCTTTGTTTACTTGCCCATATATTGCTAAATACAGATACCATGTGACTTTATCACCTTCCATAATGATCTTTCTTCAGTCTTACAAGTCCCTACCCTGTATCTCTTGAAAAGGTACACAGTCTGTTAATTGCAGGGCATTTATCTTCCCAGAAGATATTTCCATTCAAAATAGTAGAAATACAATAAGCCTTACTGGGTTTATGCAGTATTTGAAAAGGCTGGTTAATCCACAGTGGAGGATCAGGTTTTATCTCCTCCAAACCCCGGACCACCAGCAGGGACTATATATACTCCAGGCATTTTCTGATACTTAATACCTGAATACAGTTGATACTGAGGTGGGTTTTTTTACCCTTCCTATAAAAGAATAATTTCTCGTCCAATATACTCAGCACATTTTTAGTGTCTGTATCTGTTTTATATAAGATTAGAATTTGAGTGGTTTTATTATATATTTCATGACAGCATTCTGGTTGAGTAATTTGTTAGATTTGTAATTTGTTAAAACTAGAGCTGTTGGTTTTTTGTTTTTTTTTTTATTCTTATACTCCAAAATTCTCTTCCTTCTCCCTTTAAAGCAATTTGCAATGATTATCTTCAGTGACTGAGATGGATATTTTCCAACAGGAAGTCTGATCTTTGAGCTTTATCTTTAGTCATCATGCCCATTTGTTGTCTTTCTTTTATCTTTGTGCATGTTCTAATGGCTTTACATTACAGTTATGAAAAGCAAAAAGAAAATGCTGATAAATTCTTCATGATTATTGTGTCAGTTATTCTAAAATGTTTTCTGGAGGAGTGACACTTCATCTGTCATTCTGCTTTCCTCATGCTTTATCAGAATTAGTGTTAAGCTAGAGGCCATCTTTATACCATTCAGTGATTCTCTGGCTATATCTATATTAGTGAATTAAGTGTGTCTGAGGCTGATTGACATAACACATCCATAGTCCTAGCCCCAAAACCCGGGTAGTTATATCTGAAGTTACTTCTGGGAATGATCTCCTTACCAAGTATGGCTTTCTGAATGGTGCCTTCATATTGCTTGAAAGAATGCTAATTGGCCTGGACAGAAGTTGTTTTGGGCACTTTTTGAACAGTTTAGTGGTACACGCAGTTCATTTCCATGAACAGGAATGCTAACAGCACTGTTGATTTTCCCGGTATAGATGTATAATCTCTACTACTTTAGACAGATAAATCAGTACGTTACCTCTTCATCATCATTTCTAAATTTGCACTTGGCTGCATTCTCAGAATGCACTGGAGTACTTTAAACCATATAACTGCATATCGTTAGGTGATCAAAAAATGTAAAATTAGTCATTATTAGTATTTTACTTTCTGTGTGGATAGGTTTGTATTTATTCAAAGCATACACATATTTTTATGTTGACTGTTTTTATGAAGGTCCAATTGCATTCGTTTTTACAAACTGATTTCTGAGAAGATTTTGAGACAAAGAAAGTACTTGCTCCCAAGGCAGCTTTTTCCTCTCTACTTGGACCCTAAAGAATTGTGTTCCTAGTGTGCAGAGTCCCAGCAGGATCCTCTTATTCATACTTTTTTTTTAATACATTCTTGGTTTTTTTATGAATATTTGCTCTATCTGGTAGAGTGTTCAACAATTAATTAATGTTCATATTTTTCTTTGATTTACCACATAAATAAGGACATGTAGACTAGTACATGATTATGTGGTCAGAGTGTGGAATACAGTTTGGTAGAGAAAGCGTAAATAAATTTAATTGCAGGAGAAGACTGGTTTGGGATGAAGGCAGAAGAGTGCGACTGTTAAGAAATTGCCAAATTTGTGCAGAAAGTAATGGTGAAATTACAGATAGCTGTCTGAGGTGAAAAAATGGCATGGCAATAAATTTTTAATAAATGCTTGTAGATTCAGTACATTTAAGAAACAGACTATAAGCATTAGTAATCTGTAAATTCTATATTTTTATTCCATGTTTTATGGTTCTGGGGTTTTTTTAGTAACTGTTGAATAACACTGAAAGAAGTATTGTGGAAATGTTTACCATGGTGGCTAGAGCAATTGCCAAAATCTAGAAAAGCTATTTCTAGACTGCTGTTTTCATGAGATTTAAATCTACAATTAGTGTGCTCTTGTATAATATCCTTCTAATTACCAGGCTTGCTATAGGAACCTATTGGCCCTTCTAGTCAAAGCACTGCCAGAATGTTGCTAAAAGTATAGATTAAAAATATGCTGGGGGGGAAAGGGCCATTTTCCAATAATTAAGATAGTACTTTGTGTGTAGTCTAGACTTCCACACCTCATTCTAGAAACAGCTGACATGTTTTTTGTCAGTGGTTGATTAATATCCACAAGCAGCATATTTTTAATAGACAAATAATGAGGTATTACAGATTTTTTAACAATTCAAATTATTTTTAAGTTCAAAACCTATTTTTTCTTATTACTGCAGTTTGAAAAGTATGCAATATTCCTAAATTTCAGAAATGTTGCAAGATAAATATTCACGGTTGAAAAGGAGTATGCAAATCTTCGCAGATGAGCCAGATTCCAGTTTAGCAGTGTTCTAAGTGGTAATTGTAAGCATGTGATATGTGACCATGCATGTGTTGTGGTGTTTTGCCAGATTATGCCTTTGTAGGATAAATTTATTTGGCATAGACAAGACAAGGTAAGTGGCTATTACCATCTGTGATAATATAGCGAGCTGTGTTATTTACAATGGTTTAGGAGAAAGTCAGAGAACTGGGAATTCTTGATGGGATAAATTCAGGGCATCACTGGTGTGCAAATAACTTTGGTGTAATGCTTACCAGGCACAAAATCAAAGAATTTACTACTTGCATACAAAAACCCCTAGTGAGGTTTCTTTGAAAACTGTAATGAAGTCCCTGAAAGTAAAGTGTTCTTGTGAAAAAATACTAGCTCTCTCTATTTGCACAGTTGATAATGGAACTGTGAAACTAAAAAAAACCCAGGGGATCGCTTTCTTAAGCATATGTACTACAAGGCCAGCTTACATCCTGAATTTGGGAAAAAAAAAACCAAGAAAGAATTCCCATAAAAATTTTCTGTTCAGTGAGAACAGCTCTTCGCTTTTGTTGTAATAGAATGTTGTGTTGCTCTAATAATGTTTTTTCTCCACTTTCTTGTGTGCTGTCTGAGCACACACACACACACAATTATTTCTGCAATTCAAATTTCATAATAGTTATATAATAAGAGAAGTAGTGGTCAAATGAAGCTATACTTGTTTATAATATGTGTAGTTTTCTTCATAGAGTGATGAAATATTTGTAGGTTGCTTATATAGGCCAGTTTTACAGCTGTTCATGTTCACCATTATGAAAGTTACGTGACTTCATACACAATATATGTTAAATGTGTAATTGTGTATTTGCATTTAAGTCTCTTCATATTTTTAGTTGCTTGTCTGAGGAAATGCTTTTGGAACATGTGGTCAGTCTCTGGTGTTCAGAGTCTATAATGTGTTTAATGTGCTTTTGCTTGATTCTAATTTTGGGAGTGTCTAATCGTTTTTTAGCTTTGGTATTTGAGAAAATATAAACCACTATTTTTTAATGGAAACCCCATCTTTTAAACATGCTCTAAGTTATGTTATGTACAAATGATAACTTTGTTCTGATTTTTGTTTAAAGTGAGTACATGTTTCTTTATATATATATATAAAATTTTCATATTAAATACACTTACTAGATAAATACATCTGTTGGCAAAACACCACCCAGTCCTAGGGTATGTTTGTGAAGGAATCCACATGAACAAATTCTTATTTTAGTATTTAACTTGATACTTCACTCGTGATCTAAATAGTGTTTACTGAAGGCAAGTTTTTGCATTCTGTGCAGACTCTGTTTTGCAAGACACGCTATTTATAACTAATGCTGTGTAAGAAGCTGTATTTAGTTGAAAATCTTATTATTCCTGTCACAATACATATTACATGGCTTTCATAATGTGTTGGGATTTGGGATTTCAGTGATGGTCTGAAATAAGGTGGCTGGTGTGGGCAGTACTATGTTGTGACTGTGCGATGGGCACACCACACAATGCTTAGTTAAAATTTCCTGCATGGGCCTACAGGAGGTTCTAACTTGTGTTACCATTTGTATTAGTGCATCTTTGCCATACAGATACTCTTGTGTTCAGGCACTGGAGAAGTTGAGACAGTACTGTCGATTATTTCCCCAAATATATTAACTTTGGGTTTTTTCAAGAATTTGTGAAAATGTGATGGAGATAATAACAAATTTAGAGGGTTCTGATGTTTTGCTTGAAAAGCTAAACTCAGACTGCAGTTATCCTTGAGATTTGATGAGCTGTCATCCTAGATGGAAACAGAGTGACTGTAGTATTAGTAAGAGGATACGTCTGGGAATTGCCTTTGTTGAAGAGATAAAGACTGGAGAATTAATACTGTTAGTAATTGTACAGCTCAGATATTCCTGGATGGGAAACCCAGCAGGTCTGATGAAGCAGCCATTGGAGAAGTAAGAGGTGATGCTGGATTTGAATTGTTTGGGAAGCAGTAAGAATGCTTTAGAAGAGTTAGTCCTGTAAGAGAAATTTGGACCACAACTGTAGATCACAAGTAGATTCCATTTAAATAAAATTGAAAGATAAAAGAAGCTTATATAGCAGTGTATTTATCTAGAATCTGTTGGAGTTGCTGGTAGTGTGGTTTCTGCAGAGATGTCATCCTCCAGCCACCTCAGTCTTTTGAAACTGCACTCCAGCATAAGCACTTTAGTTGGCTGTCATATATCTATTTTTTTTTTTCCTTCTAAGCTGGGGAATTATCAATATGAAGACATAAAATAGTATCTTAATTTCTTTCCTCTCATTGTTCCTATAGATATTTACAAGGTACTTACATTGACTTAATGATTCATTTTGTTCTTTGAAGTATTGAATCTTTTTCTTCTTGAAATGTCTAACAAAGTGAAACTTTGGAGGGTTGCTGATGCTCATAACTTTTACACTTCTTCGAACAAAGATTAACAGAGATTGCATTAGAAAAGATTCAGAACTTCTTGAAGGCATGTATTTGGGTTTCCTCTGCTTGGTCAGATAAGAATGTTATAACCAAATTTCACCCAAACTACAAATAGGACCTTCTGTCATGTAGTCTTGTGTTACCAAATGGGTACAAAAGTTTAACATATTTAAATTCCATTTAAATGCACTTATAGTATAAAAGGCTCTTAAATCTGCACAGGGCCTTCTGAGTTTGCTCACAATTCTCCTGAAGTGTGACAGAATCTGTCAGGGTGTAGGCTGGATGGTATAACCCCTGGTATGCTATGCATGGTCTGATGGGCCCACAATGGACCTTATTCCAAACAGGCCAGCACAGGCTGGTTGAACTTTGTGGGACACTCTGCCAGATGTTTCAAAAGTACAGCTATTGAAGTTTTGTATTCATCTGGCAGGCTGACCAAGTACAGCATTTAAGAGTCTTGATTTGTCAGCCTGTCCTCTTAGGTGGTCACAATAAACCAGAAATCAAACAAATAATGCTGAGAATCATGTGTGCAAGTGTTTCACTGGAAGTCTTATGTGAGATAGTAATTTTCGGAGGTAGACAAGGTGAAGATGGGAAATGCAAATGTTGTTTTTAAAGGATTCAGCTCCAAGCAAGCATCAGTTCTGACAGTAATTGGGTTTAACTGTTGAATTGGAATTTGTGGTGCCCTCAGGGCCAGGGGGGGAAGAAAAACAACCTGAAAAGATTGCTGATGGCGCTGGCAAAACATTGAGACATGAAATCAAATTTGAGGCAGTTTCTTGGTGTACACTAAAAGTTTGAGCAGAGCCTTGTAGCAGGTTGTTATGTTTGCCATTTTCAGAAACTACTTAGGACAGTTCTTGGGACAGGAATTCAGGAAGTGAGCATCTATGTGATGGTATGAGTGGTACATTACATGGGGCAGCTGCAGCAGCAGCTTTGTTAAGTTGTAAGCAGGAGTTTCATTGCAGTGTGTGGCACCAGTCTCCACTGTGTGTGCCAGTAGCAACCGAGTCAAGCTTAAATGCTTTGGCCCTACTGAGAAACAGCCTTCTGTGGGATTAAAATACTGCCTTCTATTAGGCTTCATAAATGGATTGGGTTTTCAGGTAACTGTATCAGGCATAGATTCAAGCTATAGGACTGAAATGGATTTTCTAATAAAGATGGTATCTTTTTGAAAAGGTTGCAGCTTTTAATTGGAACCACAGGTTTGTGAGTTTCTTAGTCCTTGAGTTAAGATCGAGTCATGTTGAATTGGAGGCAAAGAGAAACTATATGCAACGATTCTCACTTAAGGTAATACAAATTGGAATATTCAGTAGTGTGAAATCCTTATTACAGCAGGATTTAGTCTCATGATTATCTAGGATGTTATTGTTAATAGTATTTAACTATTAAAGAGGGAGTACAAGTGAATGAGCAGGAAGGGCATGTCTGTCTTGCATCATAACGGGTGGTGTTCAGGCAAACAGAAATGGTGCAAGGCCATGTTGTCAATCCCCCATTGGTAATGCTGTTAGAAAGATAGTTTCAAGAAAGGTGAGGTAGAGAGCTGTGTTAGAAATGATACCTGTTTACTCTTCAGCTGAATACAAAGATGAGGAGGGAACTGATAGTTGGACTGTGATAGTTCATGTTGGCACACTTCGTGTTTTACCAGACATTGGCTTAAAATATATTTGGCACATTTATTGTGTCCTGGTAAAGGAAGCTAAAATACCCAAATGAGCCACATGTTTTATACTGTTACATGAACCAGTTTTTGGTGTCCTCTAAGCTCATTTAGGGCTACTGATTATAGTAAATTATACCCCTAGATGTACCTAGTGTAGGCTTCTTTTTGTTAGTATTTTTTTCCCTAATATCTGAAAATCACTGGGCTGAATAAAAACCCGTTGTTACTAAATAAGTATTTTTCATGGACAAGAGTGTTACTCATCTTTGTACAACTCTTTGCTCACAGACTTGAATGGAACAAAGTGACTTATTGCTGTCAGAGGAACAGAATGTGTAATATGTTAATTTGGTTTTCAAAGAGATATGATCTTTTGATTTCCAAATCAAGAGATCCTTAAAGTAACCAAGTTTTCAGAAGACATTTAAACCACTTGCCCTTCAAAAAGTAGTCAGTCTGCATATGTCTGTCTCTGGTTGCCCATGTATTTTCCTATTTCTCAATACTTGGCATATCCTCTTGTTCTAGCTATTCATTAGAGGGGCGTGTGTGTTGTGTGTGTTTTGTTGTTTTTGGGGAGTGGTGTTGGTTTTGTTTAGGGTATGTAGCTTTTTAAAAATTTAATAATTGTTCCTTTTATTTCTTTATTTAAGTTAAACCTCTCTGAATAGAAGAGTAATCCAAGCTGAAAGGTCAGGAGTGGCTGTAAATAGGTTTCATTGCCTTTCAGTTTCTTGAATATTTTGGTTCATGTGTCCAATATGTAACACCAGTTCAGGGTGCCATGCCAACAGTGTGGAGCATCTTTCCACATGTGTACAGAAGGAGGTTTTCTTTATTACTCCTTCACCAAGGCTTCAACATAGTACTTAAATGGGCTTTTTAAAAGACATTTTTAAAACTTTTCTATCCCATATACATTGTTTGTTTCCTTAGTAATTTAATTCTGGTCTGTCATTTAGCTAGTTGCTTTAATTCTTTTATGTACATACTAGCTGCATCTTTTTTTGTCAGGACCTAATTGTTTAGTTGGTATTGAAACTATAAGAGAAGTTTAGAAGATTGTTACTGTTGATGTATACTGCCTATAACTTCATGAAATTAAAGCATTTTGAATTCCTGGAAACCATTTTCTGTGATCAAAGTATAGCTTTCTAGCCTATAACTACAGATCCAAGTTGTTTTGAAACATAAAATTAGCTGTTGCAACTGATTATATGAGCATTTACACTACTGTTTTTTAGTAATAGAAGGCTCAGTTTATTATTTTTAAATTTTTTGTGTATTTAGAGCAAGACGTGTTTATGCTAAACTGTTATGCTGTTTGCATAGTAGCTGTATGCCAGACTGTGGAGATTAGAATTTAAGACTAGTAAAGCTCATGTACAAGCTAATTTGAAAAGCTTCTTCTCTATACTGAAATTCCTGGCCATGCATTCTCCCTGCAGGAAACAAAAGGAATATTTGGAAAATTGAGGTCTGTACAGCTGTCTGTAAACAATTGGTTCTTAAGTAGCATGAAGGAATCATACTGAAGAGTCTATTACAGTCTGGGTATTATAGTTGAAATTTAGTATTACAGTGCTGTTATACACAATGGATTTACATGTAGTACAATGTCCTCCCTCAGTACCAGGAGTATCTTAAAGAAAAGAAAATGTTTGTGTTAGAGGTGGGAAATATATTTCTGTTGTTTGGTTTGAGGTTTGGGTTTTTCTTGGGGTGGAAGGGGGGCAGGGTTTAGAATAGTAACTGATGCATTGGGATGATTGAGGGCTTTATTTTGGTTAGTTTTTGACTTTCCCTTGGCAGACTTGCTAGTTTGGTGTGAGATAAGAAAGGAGGATTCTTCTTTAAAGAGGTGGAATGTGGGTAAAAAAATAACATAAGGAGCTCAGAATTTAGTAAAGTGAAGTTGATCTTTGCGTTGGTGCAGGGAAAAACTAGATCATAATTTAAATATAATTTGAATCCTGGTGAAATGCTTAATAAGACATTTGTGATAACTTTGTGACAATTGTCAGCACTGAACAAATGATGACCATTTTGGTTTGCAAAGGCCTTTTAATATATACTCAATTTTTTTTCAGAGAGGGAAGAAAGGAAGTAGATTCTTGAACTTTGAGATTTTTCTGTGTTCGGCAGAACTGTTTTAACACATTTTAATAAAGTGGGTATTAACAGAGGAGAACATCTAGGATATTCATATTGTTCAGCTTGGCTGGGACATGGCTTTAATAAAAAACATAAGGTTAAGTATATATGTTCCATTTAACACTATGGAACAACATGAATTGCTTTATGATATATGTAGCTTTTTTTTTTTTTTTTTTTAATGCTTAAATAGTTATTCAGTCTTGGTAGAATGGGCAAGTCCAGAATGATGTGCAGAGAGTACCATATGTGTTTCTTTATAAGGATTTTTACTTCATCTTACAAAATGTTTTTAAGAAATTTTATTTCAATAATGAAACTGTTTTAAGCTCAAGCTTTGACTCAGAGCAGCAGATATGAGGAAGTTAGCTCTAGCCCCAGCATTTATTGCATGAGGTTACAGCGGTGTTGCTTCTGCCAGTGTAGAAATGGTACATGTGGCATCCTTGGCTATGTTCACCTGCTGTTTTCCCCTGCACCAGACCTAGTATTCGTCTGACCCCTGCTCAGTTTGAAAAATGACTGGAAAGCCAATGTAGAATTCTCCTACTTTTCTGCATGAGCTCTCTGAACAGAGTGAGTGATTGGACAGAAAAAGGGAAGTTCAGGCTGTCTTTGAACTGCTCCTTTTGTCTTGACCATAAATGCACAGCCTCTGTTAATTAAAATGGTTTGGATTACAGATTTGATTCATCTGGATATAAGATGTAAGGTAAAGGAGAGAAATGGGGTGAAAGGGTAAGGAAACATAGAGGAAGAGAAATCTCAGAATTTAGATTTTAGAACAGTGTTGAGGTATGACTTTAAAAAAGTTATAAACCATTTTAGAAGGTTTTACTTTTTGCAAATACTGATTTGAAACCTAACTCACATAAATGAAGATTTTTAGTTTAAAAATAAAAGCAACCATATTTAAGTGTAATTTTTAGTCTTTTAAAATCCCTAAAAGCAAATGGTTGTGCAGGGAAGATTTTTACTGACTCTAACTCACGCAAAAGTTTATGTAATAAAGAGGGGGCTATGGCAGTGGTTCATGTGACAATAACATATGCAGTACTTGGAATATCCTGAAATCTAGTCAGACGTGAATGGTATTTGCATGTGATACATTACAGCATGATTTGCCTTATTAGCTCTGATATCTTTCATTTCTTCTGAAATGCACCCTTTCTTAAGAAAAAATGTGTTTGCTAACATGTTAAAGGCATGGCTATGTCATTGATACCTCACTTAATGAAACAATTACTAATTTAATGAATGTGAAATATTCCTTAGAGGTCAGTGGGAGTACTGCTTCCTTAAAATCTTTCTGATTTACCATGAGTTAATTACATCAGTGTCTACTAACAAAAATTGTACAAAAGCTTACTCATATAGTAAATGTTTTAGTATATACAAATAGAAATATGTTTTAATTTTTTTTTCTTATTTTAGAGTATTTTTATTATGATTTCATTGACTTGGTATTGTAATTTTTCAGCAGAATTAAAATCTGTAAATTTAGGCAAAGCTGCCTAAATTAAGGCATGAAGGGTTTTCAACTACATATCACCGTGAAGTTAAGGCTACAGTGGGTATTTTAAATTGGCTTTATATATTGGAGTGTAGAAAGTTCTGAAAGTTACATTTTTAATGATTAATTAACTGTCATTGAGATTAATTAATTTACCAAGCTGCTTGAATGTTTACTTTTTGTATATATAACTTCTGTGCATAAAGTCCATTCTTTGTACAGTATATTAGCTTTTTTTTGTTGTTGTTCTTAAGGGGTTCAAAGTGGTTGCCAGTAGTTACTACCTGCAGCTATGGCTCTCGAGTTCTAATCCTGAATTGCTGCCCTTAGTATCCCTGAATTCCAGTACTCTTGTATAGTTGTTAGGACCCAGTGTACAGTTTCTCTTTAAACAAGGCAAAAAGAAATCAGTATTTTTCTGGACTTGACCTTGGTATATGTATTGATAATGTGCACAGAGAGTTTATTATGATGCTTTTACCTGCAGATTTATTTTGGGTAGCAGAAGCTGGTTTGTGAAAAACAGGCTTTGTCACAAAGGGGTGCAACTTGTTGCAATTTATCTAAGTATCATTGTTGAAAAATGTGAAGAATTTGGTATCTAAATTACAAATCTACGTTTTCTCTGTCACTTACTGTCAATCTGACTCAGGTTTTATTTTTTTAGCACTTTGATGATTGTTTCCAGTAAATCTCCATGTTTCTACAGATTGCTTCCTTTGGCAGTTCTGCTTTTGGAATGAATGATTTAGCTGTACTAAAATCACGTTTTTTTATAATTTTATTTCAGTTATCTAGAAAAGTATGAAAAAGTCCATCATTTTGGGGAGGAGGATGATGAGGTACAACCAGGCAATCCAAAGCCACAACTTCCTATTGGTGCAATTCCAACTTCCTATAACTACCAGCAACACAGCGTGTCAGGTAAATTCTTGAGGGCAAAAGTGCTATTTTCTTCATGTGTATGTGCATTTTTTTTCACAGTGCATAGATAAATTTGGAATACCATTAACACAATGAAATCTGTAGGACACTCAAATGATTCGTTTAATACACTCAGAAACCTTTCCACTGTGAACCACAACAAAACAAATATTAAAATACATAAGCTATTTCTCTTCTTTACAAATATTATCCTTGCTCATTAGTAGAGCTGTATAATTAATGGTCTTGAAAAAGTTATCTTGAAAATTTTCAGTGTGGTTCTTTCAATCTCTCATTTTTCCACAGAGTCAAATACCTGAATTGAGCCTACAATTAGTTAAGCTTTAAGTCAGAGGCTGGTGGACTTTGTGGAATGGACGTATAATTTGTTGTGTGGAAATTGATTCCAAATTGTATTACAATTCCATTCTGCTTTAATTAAAGCTTGTATTTTGTAAGCTTTTCTTTGGGGGATCGTGCTGCACTGTTGCATTCTGGAGGTGGCAAAGGAACTGATACGTAACTAGAAAGGTACACAGCAAAGTGCAATGGGTTCCACATTTTGGCCAGACAAAAAATACATTAAATATGGCAAAAAATTATTAAAAACTGCAATAATTTACAAACAGTCTTTTTCAAAATTCTGACCTACGGTTATATTGCTTAATGTATTGTTTCAAAATTAATGAGTGTAGCTGTGAAAATGTTGTTTTCTTTTTTATTTAGATTATCTTCGGCAAAGCTATGGGCTGTCTATGGACTTAAACTCACCAAATGACTATAATAAGTTGGTGCTTTCACTGTTATCTGGACTCCCAAACGAAGTGGACTTTGCAATTAATGTGTGTACTCTTCTTTCAAATGAAAGCAAGCATGTTATGCAGCTTGAAAAGGACCCTAAAAT
>VXBU01015244.1:403803-496719 GCA_013400315.1 Bombycilla garrulus | reverse complement strand
TCCATCCATCCATCCATCCTCTAACAACTAACTGTCAGCTTTTCCCCTCCTTTTTTTGATGTGTCTCTCTGCCCCCTTGCATGCATTGCCCATTTTCTCATATTTTTAGAAAACTTTTGGGCAGTTGAAAAATTCTTGGAGGCATCTGAAGGGGCAAAAAAAAAAATCAGACATGAGTTACATCTTTATATTACTTGTGCAGACCTGACTCAGCCAGAGGGTTAGCAGATGGGCATGTGTTGTCAGAACATGCTCTGAATTTAAACCAAATTACACTGGCTCTTGCTGGGCTGCTGCAGTAGCACAGTGACCTCTGTGCCATCTCTACCTCTGCCCTGTGCTCAAACTGTGGTAAGGTTTAATTTGTTTGATTCAAAACTTCAGTGTATGTAAGAGATGTGGATCATAAAAACAAGTCTAAAAACAAATAAATTCATTTTTTTCCTCATCTTTATATAATCCCATTTTCTGCAATTCTGTTTTTTATTATTCTGGACTTTGAAGAGCTCAGAGATGCACATTTAAAAAACATTTCTAATGAACACAACCCTCTGACCTTTGCTTTTGAAGACAAAGGTGTAGCTGTAAATGGTAAAAAGACCAAAAAGCACCCCTCCAAAATAGTTTTGTCTCAGCTGGTTTCAGCCTCAGATACAAGGCAGGAGACTTCCAAGGGAAAAATTCTCCAGAACATAGTTCCTATGGAGATGCAGTAGTTGAACACAAAACCTTTGGGGTTTGATTTTAGAGATTCATGGATATTTCAGGCTCAAGGCAGACTTCATCCACCACTCCATTTTGGACTGAGTAGCTCTGGGAGGGCTTTGGACCTGTGGCTTTTGTCCCTTAAGGGCGGGAAGTGCCTCAACAAACGCAGCCTTGTCAGGGCCAGCTCCTGTGGGGTCCCAGGCTCCCTAAAGGAGGAGTCTTTCCAGGAAACCCCTTCATGCCTTCCCACAGAGAGTCCATATCCTGCTGGCTCGCTCTGTGCCACAGGCAGCCAGGCATCATTCAACACTGGGATGATGGCAGAGACAGGAAGTCTCTCTTTTTATGGAGAGGTCAGAGTTCAAGTGTCCTAACTTCAAATTTCAAATTACCATTGTAAACCTATACTTTGCCTATTTTGTTCACTCCAGTCTTTTCAGACTGAATGGAGACACTCGGTGCTAAAGATTGCCTTTGTTAGCAGAAGCAGACTCTATAAGCCATTGTGCTGTTAATTTTTTCAGTTATCTTGGCTTCCTTAATAACATTCAGCTATTTCTTTTCTTTATGGGTACCTTATTCTGCCTGATTCTGTTTCACTTTGAACCTCCAGTGATGCTGAGGATTTCACACATTTTTTATCATACTGTGCAAAATGCCGATGGAATCTTTGTGCAGACACTCTGGTGCCAAAGAAAGGTTGTTATTATCATTCCCCTTGTACTGTATCTCCAGAAATCTATGCACGTGCTTTGTAGTCACCCATTTTGCACTGGAACCCGAAGAAATAATTTTGTTTTACTCACTACAAAGGACTTTCTAAAAGAGATGTCTTTCTAATTGTCCAGTTTTAGAGCTGGTGCATGCATAATGCAGCGCTTTCAGGAGGGTTCAGAGCCATTTGCTCCCATTATCTGTACCTTACCAGCGGGGCTGCTGCCTGGCGCAGAGGTGAAACCATCCGCGCTGAAAGAGAAAAGTCTCCGTTAGATTTGAACGCAGAGTGAAAAGAATTCCATGCACTGAGGGCAGTGACGAAAGAGCTGCATCCACAATCTGCTCCACTCATCCAATTACTCTGTTCTGGCATTCTCGAGGATGTTAAACCCACATGGAGCTTCTGTGACCCCTATCCTCTATCTCTCTAAAGGCAGAGAAGAAAGAGTGAGCTCGCTTTGCTCCCCTCTGAACAGCTTCCATGCTTCCATTAATTCAATCTGCTTTCTCTCTGCTATCCCACCTTCTCAACAATCTGTGCCAAGGATCAGCAACTGCCCAAATTAAATGGCCATTGACTACTATTATTCAGAAAAATTGTTATGTAAGCAGCAGGTTCACCCAGGCTACTCCAGCCAGCCATGCAGCCATTCCCCACTGGCACACAAATAGCAGCTGGATATTAAGACATAATTGTGATATCCAGATACTGCCCATATGCTCACTTTGCAGAAGCTGGGGAGATTCGTGTCTTGGAAACAGGGTTAAATGGAAATCATTAAATAAACCAGGAAAAAAAAAAAACAACATCTAGTGAGTCTATTGGCTTACTGTGTTCCATATTCCTAAAAATTCACTTTGCAGTCAGGACACATGGGGTTTGAATAATTTTCTGCCTTCACACTTTCCCTGCCACCAGAAATAACATGGGGATATTTTTCAATAAACAAATCTGCTCTTTTCTCTCAAGGTTTGTGTACACTCTGAGTGCATTGGTGACTTCACATTTTTCACCAGGGAAATGAAAAAAAAATCAACAAAACCAACAACCCACATTACTAAAATTCCAAGAAGCCAAGCTGGCCATGTCTCTGAAATATGGTATGACTGAAAAGAAAAATAAAAGTCCCCATCCAGCACAAAGTGGGAAGTGATGGAATGAAGGTTTTCCTACTGAGACTGTTTCCAGTTACCATCCTTCTGAGCATGGCATTATCAAATTTGCACTGAGGATGCTCGCAGGCCAAAATTTAAAAGGTGACTGACAAACACAGGAAGCCAAAATGAAACAAGAATCACAAAGACAGCCTATGGAAGAAGCCTTCTGTAAAGCATGAGGGACCCCACAGACATATTATTTTTTTCTTTTTTTTTACCTCTAATTCTCTTATAGTAGACAATATTTTCCTATCCCACTCCTTTTGAATCTCTACACCGTGCAAATTCTGTGTTTGGGTGCAGGCAGGCTAAGAAGTGTAACTGTACATTAGCCTTGCTGAAGCCGGGAGGCAAACTTTTATTGAGTAAAAACCATACTTCCATGAATTACACACAAAATCTACATTCCAGAATCTCACAACACGTGAAACAGATCCCTGGATCCCATTGCTGTGTAGGGCTGCTTGGAAGCAGAGCTCTGGGAGCACAGCTGGGACACAAATGACCTTGTTTCCATGTTCTCATAAAGGCCTCAGTGATGCAGTCTCGTGTATTTGTCACATTTTGCACGAGCCTTTGGAAAAGCCTCGAGTCCATTACTTTCACTTTTCCAGATGCTTTAAGATGATTGGAAAAGAGCAAACCTTCCTTCCCCCTGCAGCCTGCAAGAACAATTAAATGGCTTTGGAAGAACAAGCCTATCTACACAGCCACTTCCCCACCTCTTCGTTCTGGGTATCCTTCCTTCCAGCAGGGAAACGTGTTCAAGAGACACAAGCAGGAGTTACCTCTCCTGCAGGAAAAGCCCATCCTACCCATCCAAACCATCCTGTCCCTTGCTCACATATTGTACACTCTCATAGCTTAGCTACTGTTACTATTTCCATTAAATATTATCAATATTTCCAATAAAGACGGGCTGGAGACAAACCAGGATCTAATTATTAATTATATTTTGACCTGCATGCCCAGATGGGTAGGAAAAACTGTTCACTCAAAAGGGATTTGTCCTTAACTCCAGCAGACTTTGGATTTTTTGATGAATGTTTTCATTTTCAGCTGCAATCACCAGAAATAACATTAATGACTTTCAGTGCAGTGCAAAAATAATTAGAGGCAGAGCTATTGTCCAGCTTACATGCTTATGCTAAGAAAAGACTGAGAAAAATCACGCAAAGCTTGATAACCTGAGGGGGAAAAAAGCAAACAAGCACAGGGGTGAGGTCTAAATCAAATACGAAGCAATCTGTATTTTCCATTAAAGCCATTGTGGAACTGGGCATTTTGCAAAGGTCTTGATTGAAAACCATGGCAAAGTTAATGGGTTTGACTCAAATGATCCTCAGCGCTTCAATAAGACACAAGGAGAGAGAAGGCCCACAAAAGCAGAATTTGAAAAGAGACATTAGTGCAAAACCGTGCAACATAGAGGAAACAATTTAAATTGCTCTAGAAAAGAGTATAAATTGCCTCATTCTCGAAACTGGAGGGAGATTCAACAGTGCAGAATCTCATTTGAATTTCAGGACTGTATTTTTTTTTTTTATAAACTGCATATCAGTAAGATTTACCAATATTGTCTCAACATACTGAAAGCTTTACTATTTATTAATTGACATGTGGTACTTCCCTAATTTTTTACTTTTAATAAAAAACAGATGTGTACTAAAGACTTTGTATTTTTAACATGACTGAATTGAAAGCTAAGTAGCACATTTTTATCTGTCACAGAATTCAATATCTTTTGTACTCATATTTCTGGGTTCTTTTGTGGTCAGTTTAATTAAATTTGTTGAGAAAATAAGGGAGGTGATAAAAGAATTAACGCTTTAGGCTAGGTTTTTCAAAGGCAATTAGTAGTTAGAGCCCATTAAACTACGGAGGGAATCAGACCAATAATTTCTAGGGCTCATGATCCAAAAGAGTTTCATGGGATCCAAGGACAAAAAAATATTATTGAGGTGCTGAGAAACAGGAGTTCAGAGCTGCAAAGGCTACTGACAACCTCTTACAGTGGGTGCTCTGTTTCAGAAGCTGTGATTTCAAGAGGAAGCAAAGTGGGTCATAAATGCCACTGATAGCTGAAAATTAGGAGATGAAAAACACTTCAGAACATTTAAGTGTGGTAGGTCTGATTACAGTAATCAAAATGCTATCCCATTTTGCTACAGTTTATCTTGAACAGCAAGGTTAACGGAAAAAAGCCAAAAAAAAAATAAAGTCATATGATTGTAAATTGTGCAGTATGCATAAATGTTACAGAGGGGCTACACAGGCAGTTGACCCAAAAGGTAATGTGGTATTTATCTTGTTCTGTGCTGTCAACCAAAACCATTCCTGCTGCTTCAACAGGCGTTTCACTCTTACCTTACGGTCTGAATCCTTTGTTGGTTTGGCACTGAAGACTGACCTGTTTCCCACAAAATATCTGCCAAACCCCTTCCATCCTTACTGTCACCCTGAGGTGCCTGTGCGTGTGATCCCTGGCTGTCATCACCTGGTGGAGTGAAACAGCAAAGTCACATTTGTCCCAAGACTTCAGCTGGCTCTCATGACCATGAGCAAGCAGTCTGTGTGCTTCAGAGCACCCAGGCACGGACTCCTGTGGAAAAACCTTCTCCTGGCTGAAGACATGACATACCCAAGGATCACTGCAAAAACCTCTGCACCCTCCCCCCAGAGTGCACAACAGATCCATAAACACACAGTGACACTAAGAGTAACAGCTCCAGTCCAACCAGCCCCCACGGGGTCTCCTGGAGCAGCAGGGGACACGAGAATAAACACCAGATGACAAACGTTAGCTCATTCCCACCTTCAGCCAAAGTAACTCCGTGCTGCTGCCAGACACCATTCCTCTTTTCCTTCCATCAGCTGACTCAGCAAGCTCATCCCAATTCATCTGGGAGCTGTGCTATGCTAATGAACTATGGAGGGCTTTAACAATATATCAAGTGTGATATATTAAAGGCACTAGAAAACAAACAAACAAACCCACAAAGAAAATAAACGAACTTGAGCACCAATAGTAGTGCCCAATGCAGATTAAAAATACAAATCAACAAAATAACTTCATGTGGTTTAAATCCTAATCCTCAGGGATAAGTTGAGCATCAATGTGCACGTGCCTTATTATCCTGTAAACTGAGAACTGAAATAAAATCTTACAGCAAATAATTAAGACAAGATTTAATGATATGGAGTGTTCCTTGCCAGCCTTTTAAAAACTCATCTACCTGTCCCTGTTGCTAAGGAGGTTTGTCCCATACCCAGTTTCCACAGCTCTTCTGCAGAGGAAGCCACTGCTGTTCAACCCCAGCTTTTTACCACACTCTTCCATTTCTTTAAGCAGTCTAATATAAAGCCTGTTCTCAGAAGTGAAATAAATAACAGGATGGAGATAAACTCTGTGGAAAAGGGAGGTACTCAGCAGTCCTGAGTGCCAGTGTCTGGGAGAATCAATGGAGGCTATTCCCATTCAAACACCCAGAAAGCACAGAGTGCATTAGCAGTTGTTTTAATCATCTCTCACACAATAACCATCACTGCTGTCCTCTGTGCTCTCCTCTGCTCAGACTGTCTCCCTTCCCTTCCTCGCTGGACATGTTCCATCACACAGCTTCCCTGGGGGGCACACCAAGCACAGCAAGCAGCCATGTTTTCCATTTTTTACTTTAGGAATTTCTGCAGGTTTAACAGTTTTAAAACAGACATTAAGCTGCTCTTTCTTGTGGTTTTTCTTCAGCTGTGAAAAAGCCTTTAAATCTCCTGAATATGCACCATCTGACCTACTGAGCTCAGTCATTTAGTGGCATAAACCCTTAAAATATGAAGTCAACAGATACTTTAGATGAGGTGTCAAAAGTGTATAGGCAACAAGCTGACATAAATCCTGAGAAATTTAACTTCTAAAAAACCTTAATTCCTTCTTTACTCCAGAAAGATCTCTTGAACCGTTTTCACAGCTTTATATTGCTCTTTAAGCTACATCAGCAGGATGTGCAGCAGCTTATAGATACAGCAATTAAGTTACAAGCAAATGTATGTAAAAACAGTTGTAAGAACATTTCAAAAAATGGACTTTTCTGAAAATCAATAGGTTTTCACTGAGGTACATCACCCAGCATCACCATCAAATGTATTTCACTAAACCAGCTATAGCAAAAAGAATCAGACCCAGCCACCACCACAGAAAGCAATTGTGTTCATTATGAACCCACAGGGCCATTTAAAACAGCACAGCTTTTCACAAACACCTCTGACACTTCTGAGTCCCACCTGGATCTCAGCTCTATCATTCTGCACTTCCATCTCTGTATACTCAAAATAATAATAAGAAAATTCTAATTCCTGGGAGGAAAAGAGGGATTTTTGTTTTACCCAGGATATGAGTAGCATTATCTCAACCTGAGATGAGAACACCGATGAATCAACATTTTCTTAACTGACTTCATTCTGATCCTGGTTTTACACCGACCCTGGAGGAAGGGAACCTTTTTCACTGGCTTCAGCAGCAGCAGAACAGGAGCACCTCCTGCTGTCTCTAGTGAAGCTGAGAAATACATGCTGCAGTTTTTGACGTAGAGAGTTGAGGGCTCCCTTTAAGAGCAAATATTACAGATGAGCACTTCTTTCTGAGAAAAGAAACTCAGAACTTAATGAAGTAGCTCTAAGGTATTTCCTGCAATACATTTCAGTAAAAGAAAATATAAGCCAGTCAAGTTGCTCATGTAAGCATTGAGAATTTAAGGAATTATTTAAACAATGAATGGATTAAGCTATTAACCCTCCCAGAGAATTAAAATGTGCCCCTACATGATGAATCAAAAGCAGCAAGTCATTCTGAGTCTGCAGGGTTGATGTTATACATGTGACTGAAATATAATTACAGAAACATAAAATTGTGCTGTATCTAGAGAAAACTAGACCAGACTTCTAGACCATGAGCATACCTTTGCAACAGCTTTTATTTGGTACATTTGTTACCTCCTGGCAATGGTACAGAGTCAGGAAGGTTATAATGTGATTGTTACCCTCAAGTCAAGGCACAGTCTAGAGAAATTAACCATTTTTTAGTTTTACCGCATTGCAATATTCTGCTATGTTGGAAATATTAGGAGGATCAGCATGACTAAGTAAAATTTTGCTCATGCACAGCTTATTGCATAAAAGCAGTAGCAACAAAAGAGCCCTGATACCAGACTAAGCTGGGTACAGGTTATCTCTGTATGTCAGGTATTTAATGGGAAATGTTATAATAGGAAAGGCTTAGAAAATTTAAAACACCTTCACTTTGAAACAGGTCACAGGAATGTTTAAAGCAGCTGGAACACTGATACTGTGAGATTAAATAAAACATAAAAGGGATAAAAGAATTACCATATATTTAAAAAACCACACAAAACCAAAACACAAAGAGCAGAAATGAGAATAATGAGAGGCATTTTTTCCACTCACTGAAGTGTCCTATTATTTAAGGAAGCTCTTCCTGGTGCCCTTTTGCACGTCCCTCGTTTTGTGTGTCCCCATCACTTCATCTTCCATTGGCATTGTCATTATCTTATTAGCACCAAGATGTCACTGTCAATTAGGAACTGAGATCTTCGGGATCTCTGAAAGCAGTCACTTGGCCATCAGATAATATCAAAATATCATTACCATAATATTTATCAGTTTGGGTTTTGTTGTTTTGGGTTTTTTGTTTGTTTGGTGGTTTTGTTTGTGGTTTTGTTGTTGAGGTTTTTGGGGTTTTTGGGGTTTTTTTTTGTTTTCTACCTATGTGCTCACCTTCTGAGACATGTTCATTTTATTCCTAATGGTATCACACACTGCCTATGTAGTCCCTACACAATTAATACCACTTTGTATCTGCATGCAGAGGGCCAAGAGCTCCTACAGAAATGATAATTAAACACCATGGTAAAGAGATGTGCAGCCGCTCAGGGCTGTATGCAAACAACAGTTCACTGTCAGCTTCTAGGAGATGAAGCATAAGCTGAATTTTAAAGTAAACTGAGATGTATTTTGCCTCTTGCTGGAAGATATTTCTGAATTTCCAATTTAAGAATTTTTCAACACCTTCTACTGAACATAAGATAGATGTACCTGAACAGGCCGAAACCTGAGCAGGCTCTAGAGTTTATTGAGCGCCTCTCTGCTCCTAATGCCTGTGAAAACTCTGTAGGGCTGGAGACAAATTATTATTCAGAATCAGCCCTGAGTTGCGTCCTGTCTCTCAGAGCACTCATACGAGCAGCTTTTGACCACATCCATAACTGAGTGTACCAAAGGAATGTGACAGCAGCACACATCACCAGCCATGGACACACGACAGAGCTGTCCTCGGTGTGAGGTCTGGGAAACTTTCCCTTGGTGAAAGGAGGAGGGGGTTGGACCTTCAATATGACATCGACAGAGCTGGCTGTAAATTCTCTCTTACACCACTTGGTTTCTCGTGGATTTTACTGCCAAATCTCATTAACACAGGATCTCAGAGATTACACTACTCACGACCAATGAGCAGCCTGCACCAGGAGATGATCAGGACTGGGACATCAGGATATGGCTCAAAGTTCTCCGTTTCTGTCCAGAAAGGCCAGGCTTTAGGGGTGTGAACGTGCATCCAAGAAGCACAATGCACAAAGTGAGGTAGCTGCTGTGGTAAAGGCTTCAAAACATTTCTATTTGTGTTATGCAGACTTACATCTGATTTTATTAATTCTGGTTTTAACAAATCTGCCTAGCTTGAGCTGAAGCATTTTGTATTAAATCTACCTCTGAGTCCCTTCCTCTCTATTAGATGGAAAGAGGAATAATTACAATTACAAATATAAATTTGCAATAATATCAACACCAATCTTTTGGTGAGATTATAGTGTTGGGGCCCGTACATCAGGACATGAGGTTTGACTGCAACAGCTCAGAGATGGCAACAGTGAACAGCAGAGTAAAGACTGACTTAAACTTCTCTACTAAAACTTTGTCTGACACCAGACTGAACAAGGGCTGGTGAAACAAAAACTTAACTCAGCACCAGAGGAAAATCCACGTCCTGTATTGAACAGGACTGGGCTCTGCCTAGGACTCAGCCAAGAATAAAAGGCACCCCAAAATGGGGTTCAGGAATTAGGCCTGAGAAGAGAAGTTTTGCATGAAAAAGGAAATATAAGAGAAAATAAGGATAGAAAGTAAGTATAGAAAAACAATATTTTCTTAGCATAGAACATTTCAGTATTAATGCATATTTCATAAACACACACCAGGATTTGTTTCTTAACTTTCACTGGTTACAGTTGTCCACACTTAGCTACACCTATAAACAAAATCCAGGAGCAGGAAACAGTGTAAAAAGACGGATATATTAACGTTTTCCCCCTGCAATCACACACCTTTAGTTGGAAGGGAAGATTTGAGCAGACCCACATGCTGCTAACAGCAAGCTCTTGCTGCCTGATCAACACATCCCCCACATGGGCAGGAATGGGAGCAGGAAGCTACCTGGAAGTCACACGGTGTGATCACCTTGCATCCAGCTATTTTCACACTCTACAAATGAGGGCTCCTGGCTATCTGGCACAAACCTTCCCCCAGCCCTCTTCTACACTGAGCACTAAGTGCATTGTAATTCCAACATTCCTATTCCCTCGTAACAATATGTCATTCCTTATATATGTCAGGGGTTTGGGCCAATGCATACTTGAAGCTTTTGCCTGCAGTAACAGGTAATACACAAACCTAGCTCTTGGCCAAATCTTCCACACTGAGCAAATTTGACAGGGGAACCACTGGTGCAGAATGAATGCAAATCAGGATGCCAGTTTATTTTCCAGTCAGTTCCACGCATAACTAGAATCTAATCCAGTTATGGTAAATAGTGAAAATCTTGATGCAAGGGTAAAACATATGTAAATTGCCACTGTGATTCCTTAAACTAAACTGGAATCCAGCAAACACGTCTTGTTTCATTATTCTCCGCAGCAGAAAAGAAAATTCAGTTGCCAAGAGAAAATTAAAAATAATAATACCAGGAACACACATTTCACAAATGCATTCTGCGCCTTAAAAAATAAGGTCTCTGGATGCTATAGAAGCCAATAAATTATTACACAGGCAAAGTATCTCAGCACAAAGCAAATTATCTGCTCACATATAGAAAAACGAAACAGTGCCACTTCAAATCTGAGCACAGCGCTGCCGGTGTGCTCTGCACCGCTAATGAAGCTTTAGAAGCAATCATCGATGACGCTGCAGAAGTCACATCTGCTGCCAGAGATGTCACTTCACATAAAGGCCTAGTGGGGAAAGCCACAGGAATGCCTGGAGCCCTGGGAGCTGCCCGGCGGTGGAAGAGAAGTTTGTGGGAAGGCCGAGAAGGCGCTCTGCCCTGCTCCCCCGGCAGCCCCACACGGGTGCCTCCCGTGCAGGCTCTGCCAAGGCAGCTCGGTGCAGGGCAATGGCTGCCCGGCCACGATGCCCGGCGCTGCTGAGGGCGCTCCTGCTGAGGGGCACAGGCTCAGAGCTCACCGCTCCTCCTCAGAGCTCCCGCACACCCATGACAGCACCGCTTGTGCCTTCCAACCACACACAGCCCGTGCGCTCAGTACAGCCACGGCTGGACTTCTGCATTATTTACTCCAACCGGCTTTAAACATAAATACCATGCGGCTAAGTAAGGCCAAAAGCAGAAGTTTGCTCTCAAAGTATTCCACAGAAACTAAAAAATTTATTCTATGCTAACGTAAGTTAAGAGTCATTTGGTTCCAGAAAAAAGGCCGAGGCTGTTTAAGTGCAAGACACGGATTTAAAATCCTCTCAAAGGTTGGTTGTTTTTGTTCTGTTTGTTTTTAAATTTCACGGCACTTTACCAGCAACTCAGTGTTCTGTTAGAGAAAATGAGATGATGCCTAGAAATATAAAGGATTCCAAAAGCATAGCGAGGGCATTATAGTGTAGCTCCTGAGCCTCTTCTTGCAGAACAGAAACTTGTTTTTCTATTGTGACCCTGTTACATAGAAAACAAAATCAGATTTGTGAAACCCTTGCTAATGTGTGAGCCTACTGAGTCACTGCCTTTGTCTGAGGTATTTTTCTGCATTGCCCTCATTTCACACTTCCTCAGTTCTTTGCCCAAAATCTGCAGAAGCTAAAACACAGATTCTCAACAGTTCCACCTGTGCCACTCAAGCTCCTCTTCTCATCATCTGATGTACACTGTTATACAAAGCCAATTATGAACAGTTGAGTTAAAACTCAAGAAACTGAGAAATGACTCTGACCATAACACTGTAGAATATGTAGAACAAACGACAACACTCACCTTCTGTAACTGTGAGCTCATCAGAAGCAGGATATACTTTCAAGAGAAGTGGCCCCACCCCAAGCACAATATTTGTGACCATCGCCTTGTGGACTGCAGGTATGCCTCCTTGTTTGTGCAGCAATCCTCATCTGCTTCCAACAGCCATAAATTGAAAGGTTACAGGGCTTAAACCATTTCCCAGTTATGATACGTCTATCAGGCAGCAACAGCTGGGCAATAAACTTTTAGCCATAAATGTTCCTGAGAGCAGAAAGTTCATGGCCAAAGCCATAACCAGTAACATCAATTGATGTCCAAAATGCAATCTGGGCAAGTCGTTTCCTCTAACACCCAACAATACCTTACATTGCAAGGTACTTAGCAGCAGCCTCCAGGTTAAATAACACCTCCTAAGGTCGGCTGGGATGGCTCTGAAAGGCTCCCTCCAGTCAACCGGAGATTTGTGGGCTCCTCTGAGCCTCCAGCGCTCCCTGATTTCATCCCCGTGCCATCGAACACTCTCAATATCGCTTTAGACTGGATATTGAAATCACTTAGCAGCAATAAAAAAGAGAAGTGCCACAGAATTGAATCCCATTTTGCTCAACACACATCTCTAAACTATTACCAGTGTGAAATGAAATCTAATGTCTCCCTCAGCAATCCCATCTTCTTTGTCCTTTTGTTTTTCTAGGAGCGTTATGATACACTAAATCCATTTGGACACACAACAGTACACGGGTCATACCACAGATTTCAAGAAGAGTTTTCCAAATTTACGTAGCCACCGCAGCAAGTTGCTTTTCAGCTCTCACATTCTCACATAAAAATCCATTAATAAAAGCAAAAGGAGACAATGCAAACACCTCAATGGGCTGCTTTGGTCTGGGGCAGTTCATTGTCTTCCCAGTAACTGGTATGGGGCTGTGGTTTGGATTGGTGCTGGAAATGGTGCTGATAATTTAAGGAGGTTTTTGTTGCTGCTGGGCAGTGCTCACACAGAGCCACGGCCTCTTCTGCTCTCCCACCTCCTTTTCCTGAGGTTAATTCTCATGGTGGCACAAAACAGAAAGCGTGATTGAATCGCCGCAGGTTCATCTAATGCCCTCTTCAGGGACAGGAACTGCACAATGGTACAAACACTGGACAGAAAATGTGACCTGCTGAGATCCAAACGCCTTGACTTTCATGGGAAAAACAGGGCAACTGCTGTGGGCCTGTGCTATCAGAGATGCATCCTCTGAGCCTTGCCAAATGCTCCCTGATATTGAGCCTTCCTTTCCTGGTGTTGTCGTTCTCCAAACCACATCTCCTTTTCCCAGCACTGAAGTTTTGCTGGAATAGTGCACAGAAGGCAGGTGACTGATGCGCAGAGCCAACTAAGTGATGGATGTGCAGGGCAAGTGAGGATACAGCGTGCCCCAAGGAGGAGTTTTGGGGGAGGATTTCTGCATTGTCAATTACTGAGAACAGATGTAGCTTATAGAGCTTGGGCGGAAAGCTCATCTGATTGCTCTTGGCCACGTTTAGATGATGGCTAGTCAACAAAATGCGATGCCCAAGAGACTGTGAAACTAAACCCTCTGGAAACATGTCCAAAGAATAAACCAAGTGTAAGGCAACACTGCACTAATAAATCAACTGAGCTCCTTAACAGTAACAGAGTCAGATTTACATAGAACGATGCTGTTTAAACCATCTGAGTGGCTTGTCAAAGCTGTTCTATCAAAATAACACACGTAATTACTTGCATTAAACAAAGTGTAGTCAACTGCTAGTTTTTCTCAAATTTAATAAATGCTATTATTTCTGCAGTCTCTCTAGGTTCCAGTGTCTTGTTGGATGGCATTTCTAACTTCTCACTATTATTTCTGGAGTTCCAAAAATGTCACAAAGACAGGATCTGGCATGGGGAGCCTTTGACGCAGCTCATCAGAATTACAGACTGACTGGTTACAAACTAAAAACTCCAAAATAAAAATAAAACGCTGTTGGAAGGGAAGCTTGCTAAATATCTGCACTGCTGATCTTGTTCAGTCAATAAGAATGGTGTATGAAACACAGAAGTACAAAAAATTAGCAAAATTAAATCTAAAGGTGAATGCTACTTAAAATATATTTCTATTCCACGGACAACAACAGGGAATATATTACTAATTAAAAGGTAGTTAACTATTTCATGGGAGGATATGTACACAGGTTTTCTCCATCTAACTTTCAAACAGAGCATGTCAATCAGTGCTGGATCAGAACACAAAGCCTTTGCTGGCATTAAATGGCATCTTATGGTGTGGAGCAACATAACTTTTGACAAGAATAATATTATCACAATCTGTCCTCTCATTCATGTTCAAAGCTCAGCAGAATCCTACAGCAAATTGTTCTTCCATCATTTTTTTTCCATCTGTAAGGTAAAATTGCTGCTTAAACGAAAGCACTGAACCCTCTTGCCCAAAACCATTTTGGATAGGGAAACAGATAACTTCAAAACTGTGTATTGAGTTTCTCCCACTTTTACAATCAACTGGCAGAAGGCATGATTTAAGCAAAGAGCATTCCCACATTAATGTAGGAAATGGAACAGACTGGCCAATTTGGCACTGAACATCCAGAGGCATGAGGGGTCAGGGTAAAGCTCTACCCACAAGGGGAACTCCCTGCTCCAGACCTGAGAAAGCAGCAGCCTACACCACACTCATACCCTACAGAAGCTCCCAGCTCTTCAGCAGCACTCTCTCTGCCCATTTCTCACCCTGGACTTCACCTCTGATTCTCCATATCCCAGGTGACAAGAGAGTTTTTCTCTTTTCTGAGGTGGATTTCCTTTTTCCATCATTTTCTTTAAACAACAAAATCAAGAAAATGAAAATCTGTACCAAAAAGAGAAAAAGAGTTCTTGTTTTCTAGCCCAAATATAAGAACGTCGGATGCAAAGTAAATGCCTGCTCTTCATTTTCCCTGATTAGACTTGAGATACTAGTATTAATAACCACTGCAATTTGCAGTTAGTTCTCTGGAAGGAAATTTCATACAGAAGTCATTCATCTTTCTTTAGTTTTTCTGTTTCCACAGGCACTGAAAACAGCAAAAAAAAGGATTCCTTGGGTGAGGAATGGGCGGATGGACAGGTAGAAGGTGCAGTGCAGGTGTAAGGTTCATATCTACACAGGTTCTCTCCCTTTCCTGGGTCACATTTCCAGGAGACAGCTGTTCCGGGGCCATGTATGGATTTCTGCACGTGTACAGTCTGGGTGAAAACCTCTTGTCACCATTCATATATTAATATCTCTACTGCAAACAAAAGCAAGAAGCTCTTAAATGGAAACCTATTGTTCCTCTGAGTACAAAAAGTTAGCCCAGCACTAAAAACCCTGGTTTTTGATGCTTCCCCCCAGTCAAGTGTCTCTCAAACTGTGTTTATGTCTCTCAGTTGAGGTATATGGCAGACAACCATTTTATGTCATCTACAGGCTGTGGATGTTATAACAGCATCCTAATGTCAAAATTAAATTTATTTTGTAAGACACTGCCACTTAAAGTGCCTTTTACACATAAATGTGAAGGGAGACTATTAGCATGGCTGTTAGACCATAATAAAGGATGTTCATGACTTTTCTTTTAATTATGCTTTTTCACTCTCATCCTGTGGCAGTACAATTCCCTTTTCAACCACAAACCATGTTCATGACATTCATATAATGCAGTAAAACTCATGCACATAAGAGGAACGGGTCACATTAATCTGTGCAATTGAATCAGGAGACAATGCAACTGCAGAGAATTCTGTAATTTCAGTCTCTTTCAGAAGATTTTGAAAGATCCTGTTGCTGCAAATAATTCTGGATGTTTGGTTTATAATTTACAGTAGACACATTTTCTATAAAACCTGCAAACTTTAGACAAAAAATGTAGTTGTTGGGCTCAATTTCTTTCCCTAAATAACTCCTTAACCTTATCATTAGAAAATCTGTTCTCTCACCTTGTTTTACTTTATCATATTGACATACAGCTGTTGAAATGGGGACAAAAATCAAGATCTTGTTTGTATTGGCTGTGTTTTGTACTTATATGACAAGACAGAACTGTTAGCTAAGAACTTAGCTAAGACAGAACTGTTGCCTGAATTCAGTAACAGTAATAATTTTTATTATTTAAAAAAGTAGCCTTCTGTGCCAGAGAATATTCTATTAAAGCTGGGAATGTTGGGGGAAAAACTACAATTACAATGTATTCCATGCTGTTGGAATTTTCCTTGTCCCATGCTTATAATTGCAATGCAGTCTTTTGTTCTGTACACAAATGTTGACAACTTTGTTTTTCCTCTAATCTGAATAATTTTGTATCGATCTGAAGCAGTAATATCCTCATGGGAGTTGGCTTAAAGCAATGAAGGGAGCCTTTACCAAATGTTCTCCAAGAAAAGCTGATGTTTTGAATATAATTGGGAGACAGGCACAGCACTGAACCAGATATTCCAGGTTCCACATGGTGCAGTCTACAGAGACAAACCAGATGTTTAGCACTACTGCTGATACCCTTGTGTCTGTGGGGAATTCTGCCATTTATTTGAAAAACATTTTATTAAAAAAAGTCAAAAACCCCAGCACATCAGCAGCATGTGGTTTATTATAGCAAATGCACAACCTAAAGTGTTTGAGAATATCAGATTTCTCTTTTAAAAAGAAGGGCTTAAAAAGCATTCAAACAGCTCAGCTTTAAGAAGCACAGTCTTTGTTATCTAAAATAGACTGGGCCGCTGCAGCCCAACTATTTCTGAATAAAAGCAGATCATTATTAAAAAGAGGAGATTTGTAACAGCAGCCATATTACAAAAGAGACTGTCAGATATAAGCACCCATAGGAATAATGTGTGGGGTCTTGCACAATCAAGAATAACTCCCACAAGATAAGATGAGGAATATGGGGTTGGATTTTTTATGCTTTTACGCTTTTTGTTCTGTGTGAGGACAATAGCTCTGGATTTTGAAAGAATGAACTTATTTTCAAGCAGGCTAAAGATACCTACAGTTTTAAAAGGTCACTGGAACTGAGTGTTCTGGAGTCTTCAGCCATCTTTTAAACAGACCAAAGCAAATCATTGGCACTGTAAATGGGTCTCCAGTGCCAGCAGAACATAAAGATAAAAGCAGTGGCTCTGGTAGTGGCTGGCCACCATGCAGCAGTGACACTGTTTCCAATGCCAGCAGTCAAACCAATGTTCTGCACACACACACATCCCACCTGCCGTGTTTTTCTCCTCGCTCTAGAAGCTCACTGCTATTTGCTGTAACCCCCTAGCCCAGGCACCTCCGTGAAACACCAGGCTGGGAGGGAAGCTCAGAGAATTCCCCTGTAGAAGAGAGGAGGAACAAGGACTGTGCTGCTGGTTCAGTACTGTGCTGAGTACAAACTTACCTACGCTGGGTACCTGTGGTGCCTTTCAGCCTCCTTAACAGCTCTGGTTGTTGTGGCTGGCACGCATCTCTCCACGGGGGCTGGATACCACACACTCCTTTAAACATGATACACTGGAAAATGGAGCAGGGATCTCAAATGGCCTTTAGCTGTTAACCTCAGGAAGCAGCCTTAAAAATATTATTATTGTAGTTGTTAATAGCTTCCAAAAGGATGACTCCCAGGGCTGCACGAGCTCATTGACTTCACACATGCACATCCTTCTCCGAGGTTAAATGGGAATGGTTTGTGAGCACACAGTTGAGAGCAGAATTACCTAATGAAGTGCACTTGCCTGAGCACAGCCAGCTCACACAGAGCTTTCTTGCAAACATAAAAAGGTGCTTTTAATGTGAAAACCTGCTTTTGTTCCCAGCTTGGAAATGTTTATGGGAAATTGTGCTTCTAGGCTCTGGGACGCGCGTATGCATGAATGCACAGAGCTCTGTTAGCATTTACATCATTGTGGTCTCAAGGGGGAAAAGGTCTGAAAAACAAACTTCTTTTTACAAAAGGACAGAAATGAAATTATCCAAGTTTGAGCACTGTTAGTGACAGTGACAGCCAAACAGACTTACCAAGTTAAATCCACTCTGTTGATAGGCTCCCCAAGAAAGAAGGCACAGAAGTCAAAATGAGGAATCTCCAAGGCAGTACTGCAGAACTGGGCACTGAACTTCTCCAGCCTAGTGATAAGAGGGCATTAGGCAACAGCATTTCTGGGGAAAACGGGAGAGAAAAGGTAATGCTGAAGTGATGGACAGCTTAACGTTCATGGTAGCTAATGTGATGAGAAATTAATTTATTCTCACACGACAATTCCACATCATATGAAGACATTAAATAAGAATTCCTCTGAAAATCTCAACTGAATTTCCAAGTCTGACTCTTTTGACTTCTACAGCAATTTTTCAAACCACCTCTAAGAGCAAGGCAGACAATATTTTTATACTTTCATTAGATCTGTGGAGTATCTTTTTGTGTATAGTGCAAGCTCCCCTTACTTTCTTCCTTTCTCGTCTCATAGGTGGCACTTCACTGGAATATCAATCATGAATTAAAGTTAATCTCCTTCACAGGAACCACTGTTAGCTAAATGTGCTCGCCTCTTACACAAAAGAGCTCCAAAGTGCACAGAAGAGAAAACTGAAGAGAGACAGTCACAGCTGCCCTGGAGAAGAAGAATCATGGTCTGCAACAGATCTTTCACATGATGCTAAATTGCACATTATGAAAAGAAATAATAAAAAAGACAAATATTTGTGTGCTTCTCATCCTCTGGGAGCCTGACTGCCAGTCTGACTGACAGATCCCCAAAAATGCATCTTAAGAGCTTAGTGAACCCCTAAGACCTGCTCTCCTGCCTTCCTGCATAACATGAGCCACAGAATTTCACCCAGGCATTGCTGTATCCATACAGAACATGGTCTGACTGACAAAATCCAACATTTCTGACTGGGTAACTGCCAGCCCCCACCTTGAAAGTGTAATCAGATTGGATTGCCCACCAACATCCAGAATATTGGCTAGGAAACATCCTGCTATGCAATGCTTACAATTTTAGATTTGTATTTCTGGAGCTTTTTCATCTCTTATTGAACTCTTGAGAATACCTAAGATATAAACATTATCTTCTGCATCTTTCCCACTATGCAACAAGAAAAAAATTGTATTAGCAACACTCCCAGGAACTGGTACAAAACAGAAGATTCATACATGATTGTCTATGCTTAAACCATGAGGGAGTGAAATACAATGACAAAAGAGACATCAAGTCAGTATCATTATTTGATTTAAAAATAAAAAATAAAAAAAGGCAAGCAAACATTTCAAACCTGTTTGTTAAGCAATGCTGTTTGGGAATACTCTCCTTGCTTTTCTAATTGCTTTCCCATTGGGAGGAAGGTGGAATGCATGTGTTGATTTGACTAAAACTTCCTTCTAGAAGGGCTGTTCGACTTCTAAGTAACACTGAAACATAAATAACCTCACTTGATTTACACACAAACTATTCTAATGAGCCAAATGCCTTCCCCTGGCATAGCTGAAGCAATACAGGCTGTGACGGAAGCTCTTCAGCTGTCCTGCCTCACCTCCTGCTCAAACACCTCACATTCTGCAGGGAATGAGGGAGTGATTACTCACCATCAAGTTGGGGAGAAAATTCAGTAACTTTTAAGTCTTTCAATGTCCAGTCCCAGCTTCTCAACATTTTATTTCAGCGAAGTACTTCAGTGTTGATGACAGCGAGGGGAACTGGCAGTGTTTGTTATCTGCCTTCTTTTAAGTTACTCTGTGAAGTTAAAAAAGGAAAAAAATTTTATTGGTACACAGTCAGTTTTCATGTAAAAGCTGAATCTGATTGTATTTTGGTTTTACTTGGGATAGATTCCTGACAGAAAATGCATTTTTGTTTTCAATTAATCCATTCAGGGACCCTAACTCTGCACAGACGCTCACGCTTTTTATGTAATTACTTCTAAAGGCTTTTTCCAACACAGCATGGCTGTCTCTTCAGATTACTTATTTTCTTTTCCTCTCTTAGTCTTTGTTGATGGAACGTCAGCTTTAAGCAGTGAATTCTGTAGGCAAGGCTGCCTTTTCCCTGGGAACCCCCTCTGCAGAGGGAACTGAACAGCTTCCCTCTCTCCTCTGAGTGGTTCTGTACAGTCTAGAAAGGGTTACCAGCTTGGTGTACAGGCACAGAGCCTCTCCATCCTTCCTTCTGTGAGCCCTAAGTTCACAGGCATGAGAGGCAAAGCTGTATCAAGAGCATTCTCTTAACACCACAAGTGTAAAAAGAACTAGCACAACTCTCTGGTGCATCACCCTCGCTCAGGAATCATTCTGTTCAATATTTAATCCTAAGGTTCCTCGAGCACCTTGTTCAATTATGGGATGAAAGAAAGAAAGAGGAAAAAAAGGGAAGGGAAAAAAAGGGATACAATTAGCCCAGCGTTCCCATCACCACCACCATTCATCACCAGCCTTGAGAAATCAAAGCTCTTGATTCTCTCCCACTCATTCCACTCATGTTTAGCACTTCTATGTCAAGCACAGAGATTCAAAAGGAGTGACTGAGAAATACTTTTTCCTTGAGTAGCCCAACAATTTGAGTGCTGTCATGAATGGAAGGAGCTCTCTTTGCCTTAGCTAAGCTACACACAAGCACTAAAGCAACACACTCAGCGAGGCAGTTAAAAAGCCTCCCTGACTCTCTGCAGATTATGACAGAAAAAGGTACAAGGAAAGGGCTTAGCTCCGTACTCCAGGAAAGGCTGTTGATCCCACGAAGCAGAGGGGACACGTTCGTTCTGCTTTCAGGGGGACCGTGATACTTGCAGCCCCTCCCTTTCTGCAGGGAAGGCTCTTGAAAAGGTGAGTTAATCGGGTGTTAGGTATGTGTGCGGTGCCACCGAACTGTTTGTCACCCACAGGCTGGCTCACCCCTGGAGCTGGAAATGACGCACCTGGGAAGGAACACACAGGTACCGTTCCCTCTGCAGCGCCACGGAAAGGAGCAGCTGCCATTGTCACTGCGTATCACCCGCTGGAACAGATACGAGGGAAGCGCTGCCAGGATGAATCCCTCTCCTGCCTGTCGGAACACGCACGGGAGGCTGCTCCTTGAGCAGCTTTTGCTACTTATCTCTATTTTCTGCCACAGAAGCCATGGCTGTGCAGGCAAGGGATAATACGCCAGAGTGAATGGGCTCTGATTAATGCAGATCATACCCGACAACCTTTCCGAGCTCCTTCTGGGCCGGCACGCACCATTAGTCTCCAAATGTCACAGAAAGGTACTTAAAGCAACACTGAGGAGGAGCAAGGATTAACAGGCAGGGAAACACACAGCTGCCAGAGCAGTCACTGCAATCATGGCAAACACTGCACACCTTGTGTCTCCCCTGGCCCTCCCCTAACAGTGGCTGGGAGTGTGCACGGATGTTTGTTTGGGATGGGAACTGGAGACAACTGCCCATTTTTGACAACTCTGAAGCCATTGACACCCACAGGACCTTGAGGCCTCAGCTCCACGGCCACCAATGCAGCCTCTGCGCCACCAGGCTCAGGATGGAGTTGCACGTGCTGGGGCAAACCAGCCTCAAAGCTCCTCCCATCCCCTGGTTGCTCTTTATACCTCTGCCATATCCTGCTTATCCACGGATTCCCTCTCAGGGATATCTGTACCTCCTGCCTTATCCTGCTGGGGCTGCTTCAACTCACTGACTCGACAGAAAAGCACCACAGCAATAGAAAACTCAAACTTCACACCCTGCTTGCCTACCTCTCCTCCCCTTAGAAACCCTTGGACTCCCCCAGCTCGCCCCCCAAAGCTGAGCCCAGTGTGGCTCTGGGCTCCCTCTCTCCGTGGGTGGCAGCCCTGGAGTTTGCACGGGGCAGCTGCTGATTCCAAGTTGTTTCTGGTGGATCAGGACTCCAGTGTGATGCCCTGCTTGTGCTTTTACTTCTGCTGTCACAGAGTGCCGCTGCTCTCTCCTCCACAAATCCTCATTGCTGGCTACATCATCATCTTAGCCAAATGCTTTTTCCCACTTTTGCAATAAGAAAAACAAAAAGCTTTTCCAGAGAATACAAAAATGTAAAGCAATGTTACAAAAGCTAGTAGAAATATTTATAGATTTATAGAGTTAAATGGCTGCTGTGCCTGTGGGTTAAAATCCAGGGGAGCACTTACTGTTTGTGTTCCTGCCTTCCCACTGGCCTATTCAAATCCCTGCAAGCAGGGATAGAAGGAAACAGTTCAAGGTGTGGTTAAAAGTTTATTGGAGTGGGTGCAGTGGGCAGCTGCTGGGCACCCAAGGTGCCATCACTTCCCACCACCATCCTACCCCAGCCCACTGCAGGAGCACTCGTGTTTGTTTGATTTCCAAGCATCAGGCTTGCAATCGTTAACTACTGTCACTAACTGATTAGACACTGAGCAGTTCCAAAAATACCCGTCTGGGGGTGACAATTTTCTGCTAATGTGAAATCTGACAGGAAGAAAATCGTGCCTGGACACATACAGCCATTTTGTAGCTTTTAGATACTAGCTTTTAGATACTAGCACCCAACAATTATTTCTGCTTCATTTCTTAGACTTTTTGCGAGTTTTAAATATTTAGAGTTCAGCTTGTTCAAAGATTTATTTTACTTTATTTTTGATATTTGCTATGTAGCTGTCACACCTTCTTTGTCACTGCTTTCAACATTCTGAGAACTTACATTTCTAACTTACTGAGAATGCATCAAGGGGTTTGGTGCTGGTGTCGATACACAATTTCACTCACCCCATAATAATTTTCTTACCTTCAAATACCATTGAGATGCCCTACTTACAGTGCTCTCTTCAACAACTGCTCAGGTAGCCTGACTCCGTTTTTCTAGAATAAAATCCCAAACAAACTAAACCTAAAACCTAATTATTTTTGCACATTTTTTCACATCAGAGGGACTTTATGTGTACAGAATTGGTGACACGCGGTTCCCGAGCTCCCTCTCCATTTTAGGCATAACACATTTCTGTTATTTCACAGTAAACCGTGTACTAGTAGCTGATCTGGTAGTAACCCAACAATTGCACTGATATATGGTATGTTACAGTCTGGGAGAAGGCCAGCATTTCAGCCTCACCACTCTTACACCCTCCTGGATACTAAAATAGGGAGGGGTGAGTCTCCAGCCTCAAGGGCTGGCCCGCTCTTCCTGCAGGTCCATAAATCATCTCCCAGCACTGAGGCTCTGTGCCAACAGGACACTGTTATTTATGGACTGGAGCCACGTTTCAGGTGCAGGGCGAGGCTGAGAGCAGATGAAGCTGTCCACATAGACACAGCAATTCTGCAGAATGAAGCTGCTTCAACAAGAGGGCCTTGGGCACTCAAGGACTGTGCAGCCCAGCTTTTCATTAGGTGTCAGAACACTGATTAAAGGGTGCTCACTTTGGCAAATGTTGTCTTTGTTTGTGCTCCTTTGCCACCACCCCCACCCAGACAACACGCTGCCCCTTCGCACACCTACCCAAAATTGCTCTAAAACAATAAAGGGAAGGGGCTCTCACAAACAGCTTTGATTAAAATAGAAAATAACATCAACTTACATTAAAATATAATTCAGTGCTTGTTTGAGATTTTGTTTTTACTCTAATAAAAAGGCAATCATAATCTCTCACAGATTGTTGTTCCCCGAAAAAAAGCACATCACAATATGCACTGACTGCAAATGCCTTATCTAAATATTCAACACAGCTGTACTTGTGGAAACCAGAGAAAATTCCCCTGCTCTCTCTTTCTCCTCATTCAGCAAATCAGGCAGAGGATTTTGAACATAAATTCAGAAAGTATTTTCATAAACAGAATATTTCAGCAGTTAAGACTGTGGTTTCAAGCAGTTCTGTCTCTCTGCACATTCTCTTCCTATGCCTTGGTGGAAATAAATCAAACTCTTAAGCTGCTGCAGTAATCAATAAGAGACAAAACAGATGGAAAAAATAATGAGATAAAGTACCTCATGAGTAAGATTTTGGCAACACCAACCCAATGCTTCTGTTCTTTACCTAAATGTTTAGACTTGCAGCAGGCAAAACCAAAATAAAACTGTTTTTGTTTTAAATATGTGGCTCATTTTATATAGAGCACACTTTTCATATTAAAAAAAAATTACACAGGGTAAAGTGACTCTAATAAAACAAAATACTTCAATATCATTCACTAGATTTTGCCAAGAACCCCCAGAAAGACAGAAGGCCTTACATACATGTGCAGGCATCTCAGTTGTCCAACACCTGCAGCCACAGAGCCCCAGCTCCACGCAGAGGCTCCTGAAGGGCACGTGGTGGAGGGCAGTCCCCAGGTGCTCCCACCATGGTGAGTGCTGGGGTGAGCTCGTGGGGATCTCCTGAGGCCAGGGAGTGCACACCACATCCCTCCTGCATGGAAAACAAGTCAGATGGGATTACAGAGGGAACAACTGCGTGGATCGGGCACAGAGCTGCCTGAAAGGAGCCTGGAGCAGCACCAGTTTTTGTTCCTTTTATTACCTTGTCTCCCCATCACACAGCTTACCCTGTGTTTTCTCACCCCAGTGGCCCTGGTTTTGCCATTCTAATTCCTCCTTTTTGGTATTTATTGGACACTTTCTTGATCATCCGCCACAGCGGTTTCCCGAGTCCTCATTTTTTATTGACGAGATTTCTCCTCTTCTCACACTGTTATTTTGTTATTGCAGCCACAAATGAGGGTTAGCCTGGACAGCTTTGACAAGACTTTCTCTTTGATTTCTAGATGGTTCCTGCAGTTTTTTATATTTCTATTCTGTTTGTGCTACTCCGTGGCCACTTGCTTGGGCACTGTTTGGGTGTCAGCAGTGTCTCATGCTGCTGTCTCAACGCACACAGTCAGGACAGGTCAGTTGTGTAACTCTAACGTGTATTATGAACTTGCAGGGAGATGTATCAACTTGCTGAAGGAAATAAGACTAAAAAAATAGCAAAGTATGTACCCAAGGATCCCTGTGCAACCTCAGACCTACAGAGTGAAATTTTGGCAGAATGTTTAAAGATGTGCAGCTAATACCTTGAAAGAAATGCATTTTAGGGAACCTATTTTGACTAAGAAGCGGGAAAAAAGAAATTAGAATTAGGGTCATGGAAGCCCATACTGATATATAAGTAAAATGTGGGCATGTTTGCATGTAAAATCATGCAGCTTAAAACCACACACAGCTTTGGGGGTTTTTGGTTACTCGGTTTTAATCTGTTCCAAGTCATGATCCTCAAACTGGGTTTTGCCGTAATTGGTTTTAGCCGAGCTATAATGCATTGAATTTAGAAACCTTAAATCTTCTTCATCTTATGTTGTTTTTGGAGATGATTATTGTAATAAATTTCATTTCATACTGGTAACAAGTGCAAGACTTGAGCTAAATATTTACTGTTAGGAGAAATGAGCTGCTTTACTTTCTGAAGCAGAGCAGCTACGACATCGTCTGTAAATGTTTGTCATTTCTATTTCAGTATTAATAACTGCATTTTTATGACCTCATTCAAGAAACCCACAAGAAGCTGGCTGCTCTTTTTCTATCATGTTTGTGCCCTTTACATAATTTCCTACTTCTAATAACTAATGATGATAGGTAATTACTTAACAGATGGTAAAAGCTCTTTAACTGCTTTTAAGGACTACTGAGCTCGGCTGCATTTTGGGAGCATTAACTTCTGTGACTTTCCATCTTCCTCAGGTCATTCCAAGTTTGTTCAGCCATCATTAAATATTCAAGGGCTTGAGAGTTTTGTATTTTTTTAAATTCAGAACTGGAGGTTAGTAACGTGCTACATCAAACCACTGTTATTTCAAATACACGTATTTTGTGAGGCCGCTCTTAATACTGAGAAACCACGAGCCCTCTCTTTTCTCCCAGGGTGTGATGAGCACAGCAGCTCAGGGCATCTGACCTTTAGTTACCACAGATGCAGTTCTTTCTCTCTCCTGTAGCAACAGTCACATCATTAACATGAGGCTGGGGGGAAAAAAGTCAAACCTTAAAACTTAAAGGGGTTGGTCTCATTAACGTGCTTATGCTGCATTTACATTATCTCCCAAGTTACACAGGCAGGAGAAATTCCACATCAGAGAGGGCAAAAGTGAGGGATGAAATTCATAGTTGAACACACACAGAGTTAGTGGCCCTCTCTATACTTCCCTTGCACTTTGTGTAAATTGCACTTTAACCACAGGAAGTGCTGGCCTAATTCCTCAAGCTCCACTGTACAACACCAGCAACTCTGCTGCTGTTTTCCAGTTCTGGCAGCTGTTTGTCTGGGTCTGTGTGGAAATGCATATGAGGAAGTGTGGCTAAAGACACAAAATTGACTAAAAAAAAAACTTACTGCACCACAAATTAACCAAGACTATGTCTAGAAACAAATAATTCTTTTTTATGATTGCTGCTAAAATAAACTCTTGCATTTTGCATGAGGATGTTATGTTGGAAATAATAAACAAATAAAGTCAGTGTGATTTCTTCAGCTTGATCAAACAGCCCTCCTGGTATATAGCTATAGTTACAAATTAAGTTGTACATTTCTCATCTGATGCAAAGAGCTGCACACAGATTACTGGACACGCCACACACAAGCTCTGCTTAAGTGTGCCCAGAAGTGTGATTCACTGCTAAAAATAAATGTTCATAACTGATTTGTTACTTAAAATAAAATGGGTACATAATATAACAAATGAATTCTACAGCAGAGGTCATGAAACTTCTATCTGAAGTGGATGCTGTAAATATCCCTCTCTATTTTCTCACCCTCCTGTGTCAGTGTGTATTCATACTGCTGCAGCTGTCCATCCCTGTGTGGCACTCAGTGGCACTGCCATCTTTTTGGCATCTGGTCACTGATTTAATATTTTACAAAAGCTCCTGAGGTCAAATAACACACTTGTTCTCATAACTAAGAGAAGTCCATTATGACTTGCAGATTTTCCTCTGCATAGCTCTGAATTGCTCCAAGCACAGGTGTCAACTTCCCATTGGTGTGAGCCGAACTCGAGTGCCTGCTGCAACACTGCAATCTTAGTTTTGATCAAGAAGAAAATCACAGTGATTTGCCCAAGGAAAACCCAAATGTGACCTCAACTCATGTTTTGTTCAATAATCTCCAGCACATTTAGCAAACTGCCGTTCTGAGGGGATTATGTTCACATACAGAGTGATACTTATAATCACCACCATACAGAAATGGACCCTCTAAGTATTAATTTTTGATGTACTAAGCACTTTCCTTGCAATGCCATTGTCATCTGGCATCACTGTTCCATAAATTTAGTGTTGCTGCATTGTTTTGTACCATGACTCCTAATGATTTAGCAAGTCTAAGCAGATACAACTGATTGGATGAGCCATTTGCATTTTCTGCTCTTTTAGAGAATAACAGATACAATCTAAAAACTTTTAAAATAGCATTATCTTTGCACAGCTTAATAAATTGTTATGAATATGCAAAATCCTCGGTAATGGTACACTCCAAACTAGCCTGGGCTTTACGTGAGTTTGTAACAGATAAGGAAAAAAATGAACAAAACTGACCAAAAATCAAATGTAAGTCTGAGAAGGTTCCACGTGAGAGGAAGCTCCAGAAGTGTCCATGCCTGAAATGCAAGGGAGAGAACTTGTGCCCCAAAAATTCTTCCAAGGTGTTTTTTTTTTAATTATTCTTAGAAATAATTATTTTTGCACTTTAAATATACTGGCTAAGCAAGCAAAATCATACCATGAAATTGCAAAAACAGATGTAATACACATCATTTAATCTTGCAGCTTGAGCAAAGAAATGTAGTACCTCTAACATATCAGATTTTAAAAGCTGAAACAGGAGACAGATCCTTTCCCTGCCTGAAAAACTGTACAAGGCATACTGGGTGAAAACAGAGTTCTCCTCATGCTCTTTGAAGTGCTCCAAAATGCACTAAAAGCAAGCTCTTTGCAGGAGGCTGCCTGAAGCTGCCAGGATTAAACCAGGAATGGCCTTAGTTCCAGTCCATGATTCCCAGGCCCAGCAAGGGCACTAAGCTCATTCCCAGCAAAGCAGAGCTTGCCATCAGCCTCAGAGTGCCAGGTCACAGCCATTCCTGAGACACAGCACAGCCCCGAGGCATTGCAGGCTTGTCATCCTTGATAAAAGCAAAACATACGGAGGAAGGGGAAACAAAGAAGCACCTATGGTTTAATTAAGGGCTGAAAAGCCACAGGTTTCTTCTGATATTGGGACTAATCACAATGTAAAATTATCAGTTGGTAGGATTTCTTAGATTTGCTGCAATGTAATGGCTCTAGCAGAAAGCATGTACAGAAATGTGTTTTCAAGGTTCTTGGCTAACGGGTTTCTGTATGTCTTTATCATATTTATTTGGATTGAAACAATAATATTAGAACTGCTTCCACAGCCTCTGGGAACTCCAGCACATAACTTGCACTACAGCAAAATTCTCTCACTACTAAAACAGGACCTCTGGCAATTTGTAGTTATAAAGGAAGTGTTTTTTTCAGAAGGCAAAATAAGGATGTTGATGTTACTAAACATGACAGCGGGTCAGTCTGGGGACAGGGCAAAAAGTGAGCTGGAGAAAATGTTAGTAAATAATCCAAATTCCCATCACCTGTCCTGCTAAAATTGGTTAAAGCACTGCTGGAAGTCATCTCTGAGCAATGGTCTAATTTATTCTGGAGAAGATAAGGGAGATGTCAGCACTCGAGTGGCTGAGCCACACAGCATGTTCCAGGATCCTCTCCCCACACCAGGCATCTGCTTGAAGCAGACTTGGATTTGCTGTCTCCTTTCCTAGGACTTCTGGGAAATGAGAGCAAAGGAGATCTCACCTTACAAAGAGAGCTGATGGCACTTGAGATCTCTGGACTCAGAGGCCCTCTGGAGTTGGCTGGTGCAGAAGTGCCCAGGGAGAGCAGGGACAGTTCCTGGGGACCATTTCACCCTAAGAAGAAAGATGAAGATAAATTCAGTATTCAGGTAGCTTAACTAAATTGAGAGTACAAGAATGGCTATTTTTCATCCTTTGGCTGGAACCAAATAATGCACCAAGTGGATCAGGTCAAACTCAATAGACTCTGTTAAGATTTTCGTCCTAATGACCACTCGTGAGTGAGTGTAAGGAAATACTTCAATAATGCTGCTGTGGAAAGGTATCTGAGAAAAACATCAAGCACTGCTGCCAAAGTACAGTGAAAGCTGGCAAATCTGAATGAGTTTTATAGAAGACTTAAAGACTGTGAAAAAAACTTTACAGCATTTATTCATCATCCCAATAATCCTCACCAAACAGATGCTGTGAATCTTCTGCAGACTGGGATGTTAAGGAGAATAATAAAATGTTGATAGTAATATCTATGTTTCTTCTACATTTTTATACTCTTTTTAATTTTTTTTAACTTGACTCCACTCTAGTGGAAGAAAAAATAATTAGGAAGAGGAAAAAATCAGCTTAAGTAAAATCAAGACTTGATTGTTAGGTAGCAGCTGGGATTCTGATGGTCTGGTGCTTAAACCTACACAGTGCCTTCAGGAGCTCCACGGTGCCAGCACCATCTGTAGCTCCAGAGCTAAAGGAATAGCAGGATGGGAATTAAATGATAGGCAGTAAAGAGAACTCATGGTATTATGAGCCCTCTCTTTTCTCTATGTAATTTTCTAGGGGTGAAGTGACCAAAGAAAAGATAGAAACAGACTGTCATTTATTCTGGTTGGGATTTTTCACAGCTAAAACGAAATGTTTATAAAATGTACAACATTACTGTTGCTGTGTCCACACCAGCACCACCATCATCTCACTGAACTGCATACAAGTGCATTTACATTTAAAGAAGCAATCTATCTTACCCCGGTGATGTGAAATAACAACATTTTGGAATGAAGTGGTAGATTTTTATTTTTAAACACCTGCATGTAATATTACATCCCACAGTCTTAGTCTGTACAGTTAATACTATTCATCTGATGAAAAGGAAACCCTGTTTTTACTGGCAATAACAAAGAAATTTAGACCAGGATAATATGATATACATTTTTGAGAAAGGTCCCAACTATGGATGAGAATTTCTTACTACAGGAAAAGGTTTCTAAAACCTCGTTACTGAAAAAAAAAGTTATCTTGGAAAAAAGGAACAGACAATTTTCTTTAAAGCTCAGCCATTATGAAGTGTGTTTGGGGCCTTTTTAATCCTTGGAAATCCACCTTCTCCTCTAGAGGCTTGGAGATTTTTTTTTTACTTTATATTAAGTAAGGATAGATTTTCTTACTTATATAAAAAGCCTGTGGAAAGAAAAATCCTGCTTAATTCTTCACAGCAGATCTCTGAGCACAAACTTCTATAGAGCAACTCTACATTACTCTGAAAAATGAGAATGGAGTTCTGGGTGCAGCTTACAGACTTGGGCTCTGCTCTAGAGAGATACCTTCAGCAGATAAAGATGAATTTTATTAAGCTAAATCCTTTCATTTCTGCCCTTGGACTTCGGAGCAGGTTGAATGTGATTTCAGGAAAGATAATATCTGAGCTTTGGACTTTCAAAGAACTGAGAAAAACACATGTGCCCAGTTCAAACCTCTCTTTTTGATCTGGGAATACAAACCGTGCCCTGTGCCACTGTGTGAGCAGAGGAAGAGCCATCAGGACACACCTCTGGAAACAGCTGGAGAAATGTAAAACTTCTGTGCTGTTGAAAGCAGTAATATTATTTGCCCAGTGGGTGCTTAATTTTCTTTGAGCAACGTTGTTTTCTTTAGCTGTCTCTAGCATTTGATTTAGGAAAATGAACTGCTGTGTGGCTGACAGATGTTTCTGGGAAATCATGGATCGTGATTTGGGGAAAATGATGGATAACACTGTTCACCCATTTAGTTAAGGTGCTTTTTTCCTCATTAAAAATGTATCTCAGGCAAACTGAGTGCACTGTATAATCTTGTAGCTATGAAAGTAAAATTCACTTTTGGATTAAAAATGCATCTCTAAGCCGCATGCAGAAGATGAAGCCATCTATCTTGGTAGCTTTAGCTTGTGAAAGACAGAGGGACCAGAATGAGGAATGCAGAATCACTGGACAGGTAGATGTGGGTGCCCTACAGGTGCATTCTGGCTTTCCTGGAGACTGGGAGGAGAAGAACACAGGCTCCTGAACCTCCTTCCTCCAGGGAAGTGCTCTCGGTGGTGCCTCCTATAGATCTTACCAGTAAAGCCAGCCCAAGTCCCTTGCATTTCAATGATTCTGTTGGGTAACACCAACCAGACGGATCAGCAGAGATCAGTTCCTCACCTTCTTGCCCCTGGCTGTTGGTGGTGCCTTTGCTAGACTTAAACTGGGATTTTGGGAAGCTGGAGTTATCCTGTAGCTCTGGGTGTGGGCAGGCTGTAACCCAGCGGGGTCTGGCAATGTTTCATACTTCCAGAGCATGAATTAGCAATACCAACACATTATTAACTGACCACTGGAGAAGGATACAGCAACAACGAAGTCATTTCATAACAGCACACAAAAGTAATTACCCTAATACATTTCTGTCCAGGGAAAGTGCACTTGAAATCTCACGGAAAAACGGGTTCTCTCGGGGTGCAACACCCTTCTGCTAATTCAAGGCTCACAGCACCTAGATAATACTGAGTTAGAGCTTTCAGCATCTTGCCATCCTCTGAACTCAACTACAGAAGTGAAAATAGTGGTTTGCCAATTACCAGGCAGGGCATTTCCCCTGACTGCTCACAGATTAAGTGTCACAAAAATATATCAGTTCTGAATGTTCCTCACTGGAGCATCATGTAAACACTTGCAGAAAGGCAGAAGCAGGAAACTTTGAAGCAGGAAACTTTGAATTATAAACAAAAGAATTTGAATAACCACAATCAAGATTTTAAGAACTGTGCTTGCAAATAAGCACACAATATTTCCATAGACCCAGGAATTCAGATGATAAAGTGCTCAAAAATTTTCTGCCAGAGGGCTATGTTTTCCCCTTCAAGAAGTTTTGATACATCAGCAGCCATATGCTTTAATTTACTGGTTTATGCTAATTTCAGTGACATTTCGCTTCTGATGGGAAAAATCGAAGTGATCTAAAAATCTATGTGGTTTCAAAATGAGTTTTCACTTAAAATGTATAATACATATGTGCAAACATATTTTGATTTTGTCAAAACTTCTCCAGCAATACAATAACAATGGGAAAATAAGAAGGAGCCATGAAAGGAAAAGAATAAATTGCCACTGAAGGACACTGGGGCTTGGGGTCATGGAAAACCTTCACTGCTGTTAGACAATCCCTTTTCCACCGGCCAGGCAGCATTATTGCTTTTGGTCAGCATGTAGGGACCAGATGTGCACGTTCTTGATTCTGCCTCACTGAAATGGAATGGATTAAATGATCTCTTAAGATAACGTCCAATTACAAATTTCTTTAGTTTGATGCTTTCTGTAGGAAATAACCACATTTTTGAGTTACTGATTTCACAGACCAGTGTTTTAGACCTACTCCATTAAAACAATGGTGATTACAGAGTATTCTGAAATTTTGTTTCTATATAAACTGGAGAGATTAAAATAGATATGATCAAATACAGGTTACTATGAACAAACTAAATTAGGTTGTATTTACAAGACTGCAGTAAAATATTTGCATTGGCATTAGGAAAACATTTGGGGAAATCCCCAGGTCAAGCTGGGATGCAGGACTTCCTGACTCTAAAGTATAGTGCAGATTTTGATAGTCTGTTTGTAGGTGAAATCGTGGCCAGGTCATCAGCAGCAAGTCTCCAACCAGGTTCCAATGAAAGATTCATAAACTTGAACTGATCCCTGCTTCTGATCCCTGTTTTGAACCTGTGGAGTCTTTCAGTGTATGGCTCCAAGCAAGCTTAGTGCTGTTCTAAGCAACTTTAGATATCAGTACTTTTGAGAATGAAAAAGGGAAATTGTCCTTTGACCCTGATTTATGAAATAACTTGCACTCTTTTTAACCCATAAAGAGTGTATTCATTTTTATCTTATGGAAAAAGCCAATTATGACATTTTCCAGGGATGTTCTTTCCAAGGAGATTCAGCTGCTGCCATCTATTGATATATATTGTGCAGGGTCACTGTGAAAGTGCACATCCTCCCTGTACCTTTTCTGAGAGGACTGTAAAATATCAGGGGTGAGAAAAGGACACTGAAAGAATGCTTCTCCTTCACAGCAGTGAAAAGCAGGGATTTGGAACAGGAAGAAAATACCAGGAGTAGTTTGAGGGTGGGGTAAAAGCACACACAGATTTTATTTTACAGGTAAATTTGCCATCAAAAAGGGCAATACCCACATGTATGGTGTGATCTGTCACTAACTGACTTCTCTAAAAGCCAATCTGAGATGTGTAGCTGTGTTTTCCTCATTAGCTCATATTTAGATGAGTTGGTCAACGTTCAGCTCTTTAACATCAGCCCAAGCTCACTGGACATGCAAATCATCCAAGCTTTTGGACAAGAGCCTATTTCCAACCATCTGTGGAAGGAATGCACTGACCTGAACTAATTAACTGAAATTGAGCCAGTTTTTAAAGGGATGAGACCAAAGCAGGAGATGCACTGAATTGGAATAAGAAGTGAGTTGTGACTTCCAGCAAAACCCTGACTACATGACAGGGAGCAAACTGTGAAGCTGAGGAAAGCAGCTTGGGTGGAGTGACTTCATGGGAGTGGAAGAGAAAACAGGGAAGAGGCCAAGATAGAATTTACTAATTTCCTGTTGTTGTGCATCCCAGCAAAATACTGCCATCCCTCAATCCTTCTTTTGGTTTCCCTTGTGCTGAGCAGCAAAAAGTCATTATCTCCTGCAGTCTAAGACCCAGGGTCTGACAGCTGTAGAATAGACCTAAGGGCTTTTTCAATGTCATGGCTTTCCCTTTCTCAAGTAAACAACTTTCATGAACACTTCTTCTCTCACTGCCTCTTTTACCTTTGATCTTGTAAAAATAAGGATTTCTCCCTTCTGAAAATGAACTTACGTTGTCTAAACAGGTAAGTTTATTTTCAGAAGGGAGAAAATTATTCATTTTCTGCTTTAATTGTTTTCAGCTGAAATACAAAATATTCACTGCACACTTCCTGCACTATGTCAGCATCTTGCTAATTACTTAAACAACACAGTTTTCTTCTTTTTTTTAAATGAGACATATTGGGGAGAGGCAGAGTCTGTCTTCAGTTACTCATTTCATTTATTCAAATTACAGCTTTCCAACCCAATACTGCAAAAAACAAAGTGCTCCAGGGTAAATTTGGAAGGCTGTTGTGTTAAGATCCCCTAAGTGTAATGCAATTAGAGCCATGCCATGAATGACTAACACTTTAGAAGCGATTATTTCACAACGAGGTGAATTTCCACCTCACAACAAATACTTCTCAGGGTTTTGTGTGCTGGTGTTAAGAAGATTAGAGAGATTAAATAAGCATTTATAATCATGAAGGAAAACCGGGAGGGATTTTAGTCTTGTTTGAGGCAGCTGGGCAGGTACATGGGGGAGCAGAAGGTCCCCTGGATCAGGCTCTGCAGAGCTTGTTGATCCCATTGTCCATGGTCAGGCTCTCCTGGATGAGAAGACCAGTGCAGTGCAGTGTGGCACAGACATGATGGACACTGAGAAAGTGAAGGGAATTAGCATTAACAAGCCAGTTAGCTGCTCTATTAGAGAGTGCTAAAGGCATGGACATCCCATCTCATGTCAAGACTGTTCCTCAGAGATTACAACCACCTATGATCTACCAGGAATACACAAATCATAGGCACTGTGACCCAGTTTGGCTGGTTTTTATTTCTACTATTGCAGGACTTTGACAATGAGTCAACAGCCGAGTCACAGCTCCCAAAGCTCCTGGGTTTCCTTGTGTGAAATATATAAATAAAAAGCAATAGTTCATTATTGCTGGTTGTATCTGCACTAATATGCTATGCAAGAACAACTGGTATTTTCCACTTGAAAATGGAGCTCCACACTTCTGGGGTGGCATTCCCATTTCAAGAACTGCAGGCTCACCACAGGCCCCTTCCTCCTCTCATTACTACCCTGTTTCCCTTTCCAAACACAAGTTACACTAGTTACTATTGTAACAGCCTGCACATAATCTGCTGAGAATAAATACCCATGTAATGAGCCTGAAATGATATGGTAATTTCTTAATTCAAAATAATTACATGGCTATCTGGGCCCTCCAAAATAAGGTATTACTTATTCAGCCTAAACAAATTGCTGTTTGCCCAGGTTTTGAACTCTGGTAAACAGTAGTGCAGCAATCATCTGCATACTGAATCCTGAGACAATTTTAGATGTTTACATACACAGAATTGGAAACAAATATTTGTCAAAGCAACAAGCAGCTTTTAGCACAACCAAGGGAAAAAAAATAAAGCCCTTGGAAACAGGACTGAAAACATGGCCAAGTCAGAGTGCTACAAGGGCACCAGCTGGCTCAAAGTCACCAAAGTGCCCTCCAAAACATCTCACAAGCTTGAAAATGTTAGATAAGAGGATAGGAATTGTTTAGTTTATTTTGGCTTGTCATTTGTGTCCGAGCTGAGTGCCTATCTCTCTGCGTCACCTGGAGATACAGATAGGAAAGCCACCACAGAAATGAAAATGGAAGGAAGAAAGGAAAGGAGGAGTGAGTGCAGACAGACATTCAAGCCATTGATTTCAGCCACCTTTCCTCGAGTCAATAAAACATCTTCCACTGGCTTTCATGAGGGCTGAGCAGGCCTAGATTTCAGAGCATTCAGCAAAGATATAAAAATCATCTTGTGAGGACAAGTAGAAGGCTCTCCATGAATGTGAATAATGCAAGCTGGAATCATGACTATTCACTTCTCAAAGGTAATTCCCTGCTCTCTCAGACTGCAAAAAAAAGCACTGATAATGAAGGACTTGGAATTGGACTGATGCTGCTTTATGGAGGAATGCAGAGGCCTTCAACACCCAGACTGGGGATCAAGCACCTCACACACACCCATTGAGTGAAGCACACAAACAGACTAAATTGAGTGGGCTACTTTGCTTCTGAGATGATTAAATGTTTGGGCCTGGAATTGAAAATTAAATCCACACTTGACTTTCTACTCTTCTATTACACAGCTACACTTCAAACACACATTACTTGAGTTTCATACCTGTATTTATATTTTTGGAGTTGCTGGTTTAAAGAAGTGGACATAGATGGAAGATCTGCATGCCATTTCCTATTCCCAGGGGAAAAATAATGTAATCAACTGAAATCTGGTCTGTCCTGATTAAGTACATCTTGGGTGAGAAATAAAATTCAATAGCCAATGTTTCCACTTAAAAAATAAAAACAGGCAAAGTGAAAAAGCAAGATGTTCAGGGGCTCTCAGGAAATAACATACACTCTGTTTGAATAAGGATTTGCAATTTACAAGAGTGGTTCAAAGGGTATGAACAGAACCACTGTTTGGCTTCCAGAAGCATTTCACATCAGCTACGAGTCATCTAATGTTCTAAACCTTCAAATAAGCAGAAAAACGTAACTTTCTAACATATATGCAAAAATACTTAAACTTCATATGACTTTAGTGGTAGCATTCATTTATATGCATACTTTTATTCAGCATTAAGTATCTCTTAATCTATTTATATATTATAGCTGGACTATTCCAATACTTTCACTTAGCATTCTTGCTGCAGAAAAATCAGCATTATACTCTGCTTCATTTACTGATGATGTTCAGGATGTAATCTGGAACACTTGACCTTAACAAAAAAATTGCAGCTTTCTGTGGCATCAATAGAGTTATCATTAAAATCCCTCAACACCGTTTTGCACTGTTTGGAAACAAACTGCAGGTGAGAGTACAACACAACACTATGTGCTGTGCTATTAACGTATTTTCTTTTTTCCAGAAACCACATTTTTTTCTCTCATTATTTGTACTTCTCGTGGCTCAGGAAGCAGATGGGGTGCAGTGCAAGGTTGCCCTCCTGGAAGCAGTTTTCTGCTTGCTTTCCCTGAGGCTGTGTGAAGAGGCTTCAAGTGTCCTATAGCCCCTTCCTATGGCCAAGTGCCTTCAGGCTGCTTTCTGCTCTTGTGTGCCAGGTCAATTCAATTCAGCTTTGCTCTTTGCTAGGGCTGCCCTGCCATTCTGCACACCAGCATTGTTTTAGGTGCTCTTGACACTAAATTAGTTGCATTTTTTCGAGGAAAGCTCTCTACAGTTCTCTACATGGATACTTTAAAGCACCACAAGAGGAGAAAAACCCAACCACAGGGTCCAACATTCAAAATTCTGGTACAAGCAGCAGTGCATGCAGGTGCTGTTGTCCATTTTGAGTGATGATGTCCAGATAATTTTAAACACATCAGCTAAAATACTGGCTTTTATTCTAATGTGTCATTATATCCACTTGGATAAATTCATTTATCCATCTCAATGATATTGCTCGTTTCAGCTTGCTTGGTTTTAATTCAGGCCTGAGCTGCTCTGTAATGATTTGTTCAAGTTTATGACATTACACACTGTTGACTAATAGCTTCATTTTGCTGAGTTTCCATTTATTACTGTCACTATTACAGCAGGATTTAAATTTTTGTAACTTGCCTATCCTAGCATGAATGTAATTTCATTGACGTTTAACACTGATCCTGAAGGCTTCTCTTTGACTGTTTGTCACCTAAAGATCAAATACTTTTGCTGCTGACTTTTAAAATCAATTATAATCTTGCAGGATTTGGCTCAGAGGATAACCCAAAGTGAAAGGCAGGGAGTCTTAGGAGAGAGAGAGTTTCCCAATGCATTATATGAGATTGATTTTTCATGTGCAGAAACAAAAGGTCTGCTAAAGGGAGAAAAACCAAGCAAATCCAAACTCCCCAAACCAAACAAAAAATCCTCAACTCAGAGCCAAATCTTTTCTATGATACTTGAAAAATATGCATACATCTGATTTTCAGTCACAGAAATTTTAGAATCTGGTGTAAAAAAATTAAATACCTATCAATAAATCCCTTTTCTTAATATTATAAAAACATACACTTAAGAAGTATTTAAACTACAATTTATAATTTTAAAAACTATATTCCTCTCTCTGCTTTTCAATATTCACAGTTTCATAAACTGGATCTGAATTAAATCTCCAAGCTCAATAAAAACATTGAAGCAAAATGAAGAACTGTGCCGGGTCATTTTCCATCAATAGGTAACCAGATAAAAGCTTTCACTTTCAGAGTCGTTCCTTGTCTGTATAAATGACAAAGACAGATTAATGGAATTCTCAGGAAAAAAATAATACAGTATCTTAATGGAATGAGCAAATGTTTCCTTGAAATATCCTTTTCACAGTATGAACTATAATTGTTCTTTAAATTCCCAGTGAGAGCATACATTTGCCTCACACTCTGAATTAGGCTGAAAAACATTTTAAGGCACTGAATTTGAAAACTGTCGGAGGAATTATTCACATATGGATAAGCAGGAGGGCCACTAAAATCAGATTAAAGCTAAATATATTTTAAAGGCAGATTTTACCAGTGTAGTGAATAATCACATAAAACAGACATTAAAATGCACCATCTCCTGGAGCAATTCTCAGGGCTTGCTGTTGTTTGACCAATACCTGGGAGAACGTGGGGAAAAGGCAGAGCCAGAAGCAGAAACACGTGAGGGGAAGAAACACTGGGGAAGATGGAGGAGCTGCAGACACAGAAGTTGCTGAAGTTAAGGCCAGATGGGCTGGCAGAGAGGCCCGAGGTAATGTGGGTGTGTACCTGGGAGCGTGTGTGAGCCAGGATCTGCAGGACTCCCTTTCCTTATCCTTCCCAGCTGCACAGGGCTCCAGGTGTCCTCTCCTCTCCTCCCCATGCTGAGAGCTCCCTGGTAATGAGGGAATAGACACCTCAGGAGCAAGCCAGCCGTTCCCAGGGGACACTGGTGACCTTTCCAGATGCCTCTACTGACAGGCAATTCAATTTCTGAACTATTAACACACAAGTTTACCTAAAAATGACAGCTCCAAGTATCTTCCTAATGCTGAAGTTTGCTTTAGCAAATTGAGTATTGGGGTCTGCTTTAACCACATGGGATCAATTTATTACATTAAACAGGACAACACATTTTGCTTTAAAAATAAGGGCATTTTCTTAGAATATTTCCATCTGGGAATTCAGATATTTCTAGCACAAAATCTTCAACATGCTACGGAGTTGTGCATGTCATGATCTAGTTATACACATTCCAATGACTTCATCCTGGGAGAGGTGTTTTCAGCAGACAAAACTGGAGGCCAGGCAATATTGGCAATAGGAAGGCTCATGACTGAAAGAAATGGAACCAGTTCACCTGCACAAATGCAATGCTGAAGTACAACCAAAAATGCCATAACAAAACACATCAAAATATGTTTCCAAATCAATGTTCTTTGAAATATCCATGTGCCAAAGGCAGATGTTAAAATTTTTGTCTTCCTGGAAGTAAAAACAAACATTGAAATATCCAAGGGAAGGAAAATGTGCAATTTTCTCTCATCTGCTTGTGTCTACTCCACATTTTAGGACACAGCCTAAGTAAGGAGGCGCTTAGCAGTGGGGCTAAGGGTAAAATGGTTAAAAACTTATAATTTTAAGAGCTCCACAGGAAAAGTTAAGAGTGACAGACATGAATCTGGAGAACCTTATCAGTGCAATGAAAGTTTTATCTGGGGTAGAATCTTCGTAATCTAAATACAGATAAACATATGCATAATGTAACTGTTCACACACATACAAGACAGTAGAACCAAAATCATAAAGATGTTCTATCTTCAGAACTCAGCATTAATTTACTTTCCAATTTCAGTCAATTTGTTATCACAAATGCTCTCAATTAAAATGTTTTATTTGATACAGGGGGAATTAAAACAATCTTTTTATTCTGATGATAAAGATGCACTTAGCAGAATATAAAATAGTGATTTAATGGCTACTTAATGGGCTGAAGCTTTAAATGAACAGATCATAAATTAGGGCTTTTGTAGCCTTTTATGCTTTCCCATTTGGATCCTAAAGAAACAATTTGCATTCATTATGTAGGTCTGATATAGAATACCTTGCTCCCCAGTGACATTCAGCTGCATTCCAATATTTGTCACAAGAATGAGCTTCACATTGCTGCCTTTGGAAGAACTTCTGGTTTAAGGTGTAGGACACAACCTTTCCTTGGACAGAATGATTTCCAACTTCTCCAGGTGACTCTGAATCTGCCCCAACACCCAGACTGAACCACACTAAATCCATTTCTTTGTCCACAGATCACTTCATCATTTCAGACCAGGCAGCAGGGAGGGATCTTTGAAACCCCTACAAAAACTGAGGGCAGAACCTGGGTAAGTAAACTCTAAGTTTGCAGTGAGACCATATGAAAGAAATTCCTTCCCCAAATTGCTGGCAAACACTGCTACTTGAAACAGATCCATGAGTCAGTCTCCCTTTCTTCTGGAGTCACTGTTGATTACAACGCATCAGTAATTTAGCAGTTAGAAAAAAACCTGTTAAAAATAACACGCATTCACACAAATATTTATGTGACTATTTAAAGATTCATCTTGGATTAAAAATATAATTTTTGATTAAAATATTCTGAGAGAAAAAAAATCTGAAAAGAAATAGACAAAGCTAAAAAAAAAAAGAGAAAAACCCTAAGTATTTTGTCTCTGAATGTAGTCTCAACTTCTGAAACAGAATTAATTGTATTTTTCTTTCAAAATACTTAATTCAGTGCATTCTTCAAGCAGAAAATTTTAAAAAGGAAAAATAACTGTTCTAACAATTTTATTCCATTCCCTGGATTTTTTTTTTCCCTCTTCTGGGCATTCTGAGCTAATCCCTTTCCCTTGAGCAATGATACCTGCCAAGAGGGTGTGTCCAGCTGGCCTCAGCAGTGCCACAAGCAGGGTCTGTCTGTTTGCTGATCCCATCCCTAATGTGGTGTGTTTGCAATTCCCCCCGTTCTGCATCATTAGTGCTCACCCTGTGCTTACAGGCACTGTCATCTCCAGGTCATTTCAGTCATTTCTGCCTCCTGTGCAGTTTCCTCCCATTAAGGAGCTGGGTTTGCAATAATTCTCCCCTGACCAATTACTTTTGGAAGCACCATTGTGCCTTTCCTCTTGTTCCTGCTCTTAGATCCATTTTCAGCTTTTTCCGTGTTGAAAGCCTACCAGGATTATATAATGGCAATATGAGTGTCTCCAATGGTACCTGAGAGCTTACATCCTATTTCAAAACCTCATTATATTTTTAAAAACTAATAAATAACCCCATTTTAATGTCACAGAAATTTATATGTGAATCCTCTGTCACAAAAAACTGGTCCAGCTGCCTCTGGGACTGTCAGCACAGTAAATAGATGGCATCAACAAAACAAACTCAGCCAAACAACATAATTCTCCACTTTTCAGGGGGGAAAAAAAGCTGCAGCAGCAGCATCTCATGCAGCCTGATTTTTGATTAAAGAACCAAAACAAGCCAGGGAAAAAAACAACAAAACTTATTATTAGGTCTTCTGAAATCCATCTGCTTACACTCTTCACATATCTGTCACCTGTTGGGGACTTTGATATTTTAAATGAATTGGGCTGTGGTTGCTCACAACAAAAGAAATTTGCATAAAAATCAAGTGCTATTAAATGTTCTGACTAGCATTCATTCACTTTTGCTGAATTCACAGATCACAAATTGTGGAACAGCCTAAATTAGAGATGTGACAGCTGAACTACTTTTGGGGTGTTAATGCACACCAGTCCTGTAAATAAGTTTTCTGGAATGGTTAAAGCTTAACTAACTTTTTACATGAAGAAAGGATAACTGCATATTTTCTGACTTCCCAATCCCTTCCATGTGCTGTGCTTCTTTAGGCATGCAGTCCTTTCTTCTCCAAGGAAATGTTGTACCCAGACACTGAACGTATCTTCAAATAGCTACTGAATTTACTACTGAGTAAAAGCAAGTACAAGTATTTTTAAATTAAAATAATGCATGTAATGGCATGCTAATGCACAAGATTTCTTCCAGCCAGGAGGAATTTTTGTATAATGATATTTTGTAGATAGGATGCAATACAGATAGTGTAATAAATGTTACATGAGAGGTCAAAATGACAGGGCTCCTCCTCTAAGCATCTCAGGAGTATTCTGTTCTCAAAATACAGAGAATTAACCCTAAAAGACCCTGAAGTTCTCTCTAGCAAGTTGTGCTTTAACATTGAGTTTCTTCCAGAGCTGCTGCTTCCTTTGTGACTTTCTTCTTCTAACTTCCATCTACCTACTCTGCCCCCAATTCCTTCTACCTTCATCACTCCTCCTTCCTCTGAGTCTGGGTTATCTCAAAGCCCAGGTTATACACAGGCTTGTTTTAAAGCACTGGAAGATGTCAAAGCAGTTCAAATATTCTGACATGTGGGGCTTAAGCATGGAAATACTGCAATTACCACAGTGACTGATTCTTCAAGGGACAGGGTCCGTGGCCACCAAGAAGAGCCAAAGTGCACTCTTGCAAACAGTTCCATTTACTGATTTACCCCAAAGGGGCTGGAGTTCTTTCTGCACACTATATATAATTGTTTCGCATAGTTTAAAATGACCATTGCTACCTCCCAAGTTGCTCAAGAGCCAATAGAAAACACCACTGAAGTGGGTCCTACGTTAACTTCAGAGCAGGCTCTTTTTGAAACAATTGTGCAGCCCAGTTTCAGGAGAATCTGACTTCCCAAACTTGATGTTGTTCCAGCACAGAGTCAGACCATGCCTGGGAACTCCTCTGTGGTTCCACAGGGCAAACACAAGCTGCAAAATCCTGGCTCCAGGAGCATTTTGGCAGGAAATTCTAGAAATCAAGAGAGCTTTGTAAAAGCAAGCTTTTCAAAACAAGCCAGGGGTATTGCTGTTTAATTTGCAAGGTCTTTGCCAAACACTCTTTCATGCAAGTCCATTTGCATTTTTCTGCTAAAGACTGATCAACAGAGGAATAAGAATATTCCACTAAGTCACCAGACACAAGAGTGGTAGAAAGCCAATGAATAGTTTCAAAACTGCCAAGGACTGACATAAACATAAGGAAGAAACAACAAAGTGTTCCAAGGAGAGGTTCTGACCAAGAACTCCTTCAACCACATCATGGATTTGCAGCAAAGAATACTAAAAGCATTTCAGCTCCTATCTAGCTGCACAAAAAATGTTTATTCAATTTTAGTCCTAAATCTTTCTAATATTTTCTATTTCCAAAATATGGATGTTTATAACAGAGTGCATCAAGATGTTATTTTGATACTTATGGTAATATCAAATCTCCACTAATCAATGAAAAAAATGTATCATCAGTGATAAAAATATTCATTCTTTGAGGACATATCACTGAGAACAGATTACAGCATCATGCTGAATACATTTTACTAGTACAGATTCCCACAATACCAGACAAATTTATGAACAAGATAATTTTTACAGGCTGTATTTAGCATTTACTTTGCCAATTATAGTGTACAATTTGGGTATTTCACTAAATGTAAAGTAAAAACAAACTATGTGCACAGACATATGTGAGTATAAATACACATGTATCTAAATCCTTATCAATGTTTTAGAGTTTTATATTGTCAGTTTTAAGACTTTCATATTATCAATTTTTTTTAAATAACAGCACAAGGAGAACCATTTTAGTAGCTCTACACCAGAAGCCTTAAATTTGGTTAAAAACATTCTGGTTGAGCTTGTGTTTTACAATTAACATTACTGTTTTGCAAGGGATAACATTTGGGCAAACAATCAGTAGTTAACAAAAAGCATATGAAAGTCAGCAGTTTTCCAATTTTTACAAATATCAGCATATAAATTACCAGCCACTTAAAGCAAAAAACTACTGATACAACAAAAGAAAACACAGAACTATCTAAAATATTCTGTGAGCACTTACAAATGATTGCTGCCAAAAAAGTATCAGTACAAATATTCTTCACACACAGAGAAAAGACAATACATAAAATTACCTATCAGAATCCTGTATGTGTTTCAGCTGGTAAAAGACTTATTGAAGTTTTGGTAAAAGTTTTGGAATTTTTATAAAGGATCTCAGGATTCTGACTGACAGTTTTTGACACTGATTTTAAGACTAACATCAATATTAATGACAACTTCTGTAAAGGAAGTTACTGTGAATTAAGTATATAGAAATGGAAGCATCTTTAAAAAATATTATATGGTCCATCATAACCCATTATTTAATTGGAGTGTGCTAGGCTGCTTTACTTCACAACCAACTAAATAATTATTATTTCAGTGTTTACTACTTTCCCTGTTGTGAAAAGAAAGCAAAGTTTCAGAAGTTACTGATGAACATTCAAACATGGAAACAATACAATTATTTAAAGTTATATTACCCTGCTCCTGTCCCTTTGTAAGGAGTAACTGAATTCAGAGAGAGTGACAAACCAAGGGAAGAACAATTAGACATTTGAATATAAAATTCCCACAAAGTTTTGGTGTTGCTACTGTTGCTGTACTGCTAGAAAGCAAATTGTTCTCCTATAGATCTCTAAAATCTGCACTCAGAGCAAGGGAAAGAATATGCTGAGCAACCAGCAAGAGATGCACTGAGCTGGATTTATTTGGGGAGCTCCACAAACAGCTAAAGCATTTGGGATCAGAATAAACACCTTCTTCAAGAAGGCTGCACAGTGTGCACTCTCAGTGGTGCCTCCAAGAGCTCTGAGACAGTATCTGACAAGCACTAGGCTCCATTTTTCATAAATATTTTGATAGCTTCTTTCCTCAGTGATTCCTTTCCATGAGCCTCAAGTGAATGAAAAAGAACAGACTTGCAGCTATGCCATGACTGAATTTTTTCATGAGCTTACATAAAACAGGTGCTTAGCAGTGAAAAGGGATGTTCAATAGAAGCTGTGGGAATATTTCTTTATTCACAGATCCTTGTCCTTCACCAGACATTGCTGAAGCTCTGGCACTCTGGACTCTTTAACAACAGCTCAGCACTTGACTGGTCAGTAACTCACTGACCTCCATGTTTTCCTAAACCTCAATACTTCTTTTCAGTTTTTTTTCCTTCTTCTTATATTAGGCTAAAAATAAATTGCCATTCTTATCTTTGAAGACAGTCACAAAACTCCATGTAAAAAACTATTTCCAAAAAAATCTTTGCTTTTTGATCTGTCAATTTTGATATTTCAATTTTGAGAGTGCTCAAGTTGTATAACTCAGGATATGACAGAAAAAGCTGAAGTTGTAGATAACGGGAAAGAATATTTCACAAACATGTCCATATCCCTCTTGAGAAATTTTAAGTAAACAGGGCATTATTCACTTCTAAAATTATTATTATTTGCTTGAGAGAGTTATGAGTTTGTATCAAGTACTTAGGTCAAAAGTTCAAACATTAGTAAGAAAAAATGGGCACTTTTTATCCAATATAATTTTTTGCAAGAATTTTGTAAGGCAAATAGATGGGTTTCTGTCCCTCAATTCCTTTAAGTATTGATTCTAATCCACCTACACAGAGTCCTGCATTACTCAAGGTTTAACATACTTATCACAAACATAGTTTTTAGACTTGAGAAATACATATTTTCAAATTGATCTTCCATGATCAAATAACAATCTAAAAAAATAGCGGCAGCTTTCCAAATTGATTTCTGCTGTTATAACCTTTTGCAAATCAGTTGTTTGGTGCCTTTTTCTGTTTCACCTCAAAATATCTGCCAGGCTTGGAGAGACAGTGCACAACAGCATCATCAGGATACAGCTGTTCACTTTGAGGCCTCAATCCCAAGCCATTAACATCAGTGAAAGGTTTTTATTGATTGCAGTGGATGGCAGAACAAGCTGTACCCAGGATATGTTGCAAATTGCATTTGAAATGCTCTGGCTTTTTTCCTTTAGATACCTGTGTGATCATAGTGAAAGACATTTTAGCTTAATTTCTGACTGATTTTTAGAAGAGGGGCTTTTTTTCAAACAATTGCCTAAATTGAGGTTTTTTCTGACAGCCAATCAGTTCTAAGAATCAAAATTTTCTCTATTTTTGTTTCTTTTTCAGTTCATCAGCTCTCTCTCAGGGCCTCACACAGTGATGTTCAGTAGAACCTTGAGCGAATCTGAAGATCCTGCACTGCTGAGGGGTGAAGGTGAGGTAAGTGAGGGAATGCATTCATGACTTTTGCTGTTCCATGTTCCTACGCAATATGTTGCTTGCAGAAAATGATTTTTTAGCTTTCCTACTGAATCAGTTAATTGCCTTCCCACTTTAAAAATTAATGGGGTATGTCTGAGGGAGTGGTGGCTCCTGCTGCTGCCTACACAAATGGTGACACCATCCGTGGTGAATACAGGTAACAGCACATTTTACACGGCGCTGCCAAGGCTTTGCAGTGACAGCAATTCCACATTCCTGCCCACTTTGCACCTATTTTAATGCCACTTCCAAAGCTATTAAACAGGCACCTGTGCCCAGAGTGAGTCCTGCCTGCTTGGATATGACAGATGACAGCCAGAGTCTCTACTGCTTTGCTCCTCGGGACACTGAGATCCTAAGTGGTGCTTTTCTCACTTATGCCTCACCAGCAGGTGTTCTCAACTTCAACTCAGTGAGGCTTTATTGGCAAAAACATACTCTCAAATAAAGATGCCAAAGTAATTCCTACTGTCCAGATTCTCAGAGATATAAAAGGTGAGAGACACACATCAACAGGCAACACACTTTTTGGGTTAGTCTACAGATCACTGGCTTGCAAGTTTCCATACTTTCACTCAAATAAAAAGAAGAGTTTATGACTGGGATAATGTTGCTCTCCCTTCTCTTCACCTAGAAGCTCTGGGAAGGGATAAACATGCTTACTTTGTAAACTTTACTTTGGATTTCCCAGTCCTACTCTTCTCTTGTCTGAGTTTCCCTTTACTGAGTTTAAATATCACATATGATGCCTGAAAGGTACTCTTCCTGCAGTACTGAACACTCCTCCAGGGACAGGGCCAAAGCCAGAAATTAACAGCAAGTCCTCATGGGGGTCATGTCCCCTCCTCCCGTTTCCACCTCTGGGGTTTTGCTGATTTTTCTGATTTACTCATCCAAGCATTTTCTCCTCGTTAAGTGGAGCTGCTGTGCAACTTTGTTGTGGTTCCTATTTACATCTATCATTCTAATACCATTTGCTAATTCAGGACAAGCTGCTCAACCCTTTTTGTGTTGAAAAACTTTGCAAAGCAAAAGTAAAAACTGGAGTGCTGTGGCAGCTGCTTGTCATTCTGCTCTGTGATGCCAAACCCATCAGAAACCTGAGCTGCAGCTCTCAGCATGAATTTCCACCTACCATCCTTCTTTCACCCGACTGAAGTGCCTCCCCTCAGACCTCTGGTATTCTCAGACTTCAAACTGGAGCACTTTACTTCTTCTTCCCAACTTTAATATCCACTGAACACACATCAGTGACCTGAAGTTCTTAGCTCAAGAGCAACAGCAAGGGTTGGCTCCTGAAAACTTTGGCAAGTTTGCCACTTCATTTATTTAACTATATATTTTGGTAGAACATTTCAGTCAGACCAAAACCAGTAACATGCTAGATTGCAAAGTAATTTTAGTGAAGGTTTTTGTTTTAATTTAATGAAACAAAAACCAAAGAAAACTAGGAAAAAAAGTACTAACCCTTATCTTTTCCTTCACTTTAACAGAAAACAGTAACTCTGAGTCATCCTCAATTTAAATGCTTTAAGTTTTGAATTTAGCAGCCAAAGAGATAAATCACTTCTGAGGAGCACTGAAGAGCAGCAAAAGAAATGTCATGTTACCCTTAATTCTCCTATGTCAACCATCCTGATGACTTTCTTTTTGTATATGCTTTAAAATTCAAGTACATAAATTATTGTTTAAGAAGACCACTGTATATATGATTTTTTTTAAATCATAGCTGAGAGTTGTAAGAACACACAAAAAGAGAGAATTTTGAGTAACAGAATATTTTGGCATATACAGTCATTCCATCTTTTCCATTTTGTCTAACATAAACACCACTGCTGTTTCTTCCATGGATAAAAACTGTAGGCATATGTGACTGCAAACACACAGAGCTGGGATTTTGTGTTTTCAAGAGCTACACAAAACAGATACAGGCGTTTGCCAAAGGTTAAACATNAATTTTATATCCATAGACTTATAAAATAAATATTTTATACCTATATACAATGTTTATATTTTGTTTATATTAATCATATTATAATTATCTGTTTTATTTACATTTTATATTATGGTTTTTTGGGGTTTTTTTTTTTTACTTCTTACCAGTGACTTGTGTTTTGAGGGAGAGGGTAAAAGGGACATGTTGTGATTAAAGCTGAAAACTTACAGCACTTTCTGTCATCCAGCTCGAGATGGGTCACAGACATTTGGGCCTGATTTTTCTTTTAATGCCTTCACAATCCCACAGAGATCCCTGCATACANGTGTTTTCAAGAGCTACACAAAACAGATACAGGCGTTTGCCAAAGGTTAAACATTTCTTGTTGGCTTCAACCTCTGTTATTGATCTGGAGATTTATGGCTAAAACTGAGAAAATGATGTGACCTTGAACTAGAGCTCCTTGGATNCACAATCCCACAGAGATCCCTGCATACACTTAAGGTACTCAAAGGCTCTTATACAATGCAGGAGCCTGAAAATTCTGCTGATGTGTTTATTCCACAAAGTGGTGAGCCACTCTAAGAAATCTCAATGGCCCGTGGCTGCATTCTTAAGGAAATGCATTGTTCTGACTGAAGATGGTTCATGTTTTAGAACAACAATGGCTACCAAAGGCTATGGTGCCACTGCAAGTCACTTTACACCCACCTGAGTGTGCATGTGACCCAACTGCGTGTGAGGGGAGACACCAGAAAATGCAATGTTTGCTTACACTGATCTGGAGTTATGGCTCTACCAAGCTGAGGCAGGGACAGCTTCCAGCAGAGCTGGGGTCAAGTGGAAAGCTCTGCTTGGCCCCTTGAGCCACCCAATCCTTCAGCCCAGGGTTCCTCTGCAAAAAGGAAACACGCCATTAAAACTCCTGTGTGTATGGAACGTGCCTGCTTGAAAAATGAAATATGTATGATGCTGCATTCCCCACAAGAGCTGGAAATAAAGTGTTGTAACAATGAAATATTAATATTTAAAGTAGAGAAGTACAACCTCAGAACACAATATATCACACTACAGTTTAATCACCAGCAGTAACTGTTGTGCACCTGTGGACTAAATGTGCTGACGTAAAAAAGGGAAACAGGTAAGGACTCTATTTTTACTTCCACATCTCTAAAACAAAATTAATTTTAATTAAAGTTTGATTTGCCTATGACAATTTCTGTCTTTTTAATGGTTACTGCTCACCTTGAGTGCCAAATTTGCTTAATGTTTAAAGCAAGTTCAGATATACTCAAAGGAACTCCCAAAATAAAGTTAAGAAAGAAAGGAGGCCTGGATGCTTCAGGAAGATATTCAGGTACTGTTGTGTTTATTGTAGCATTCCTGAGATTTCAAGAGACACCCTGTCACTGCATTCTTTATCTCCTAGCTCAAGATGTCATGGTTTACATGGCAAGAGCCCCAGCAGGAGGGGCACAGCACAGAGCTCTGGTTTGAGGGACCAAAGCTGGAGGCGTTTCCCTGGCTTTGCTTGTGCAGTGAGAGGAAATTAATCCAGCACATCCTCAGCAGCAGTACTAAGGCTTGGTTTGCACACAAGAAAGGATTATTGTCAATTTAAATAATTTTCTGTGCCAGGCTTATCTCAGCAGCGTGACTCCTCACAAGTTGCCACCTCCCAGCACCCAGGAATGAGGAGATAAGACGAGAGCAACTGTTGTGGCCACGCAAAAAACAGGTGACTAAAATCAGCGAAGAATTAAATCCAACAGTGGGATGGCATGCGGGGTAACTGAGGGAAGGAGAGGTTCTGTCCTCAACTTCTTGCATAACATGAACTGAACGGGTAAAATGAAACAACCTCCTGCTGACTTTGTATTTTAGCCATCAGATTTGACAACAATTACACAGAAATTTCACAGCAAGTTGAGATAAGAGCAGCTAGAGCGTGGTGTGGCTCGTGGATTAGACACATCCAACACTACTGCTGAGTTGGTAGTTTTAGTTGTTCTGCTCTGGGCTTCCAGGGACTTTGTATATTACATGAGTTGTAAAATCTGAGCCTGAGGAAGCTACACCCACAGAGATAGGAAGGGGCAGAAGCAATAAGGCTAATGGAGGACAGCACAGGATTAGACAAAAGAGACCAGGATTAACTTTGGAGCAAGAGGCAGATACAGCTGGACTCAGCACAACAGAGATAAAATCATCATCATCATAGAAGAAGTGTCTGGATTTAAAAAATACACAATCAAGAAATGTCAGCAACAAGCACTCTGAAAAACAGAGAAAATCAGCAAAGGAAACATGGAGAACACTCTGAATGCAGCCTTTTGGAAGGTAATAGCTGTTGTTAGAGCTGTCAGCTATAAACCAGTCAGAAGACAGATGCACTTGAAATGTCTTGTCCAATAAAGATCCCAAATGTCACTCAAAATGATCAGACTATTTATTACAGACTGTAATGGAAACATGAAAGAAGGCATGAGATGACAGAACAGAGACAGATGGACTGTTTGCTACATGTCATTTAATATCAATCAGTGACAAGAATTTATTAACACAGTTGCTGCTTTAATGCATTGAACAAGCTTAAAAACATTCAACGCACTGGATGGTAAGTGATAATTAAAATGCACGTCACAAGGCTTCAAAAGCTGTAATATTCTGCTGAAAATATCCAGTATAATTCATTTATCAAAAAAACCCCAAAACCGTATGAATAGACTTCACTTTGGTTCTTGAAGAATTAAGGTTGTTTCTCTACCAGTAGTCACTGGAAGATGAACTGAACATCTACATTATATTGAAGACAGGTTTCTGCTTCTCCTTCACCTAACTCTGCTCGTTCCCTTAAGTTTTAAGCATGATCCTGGACCTAATGGAAGCAGGACAGAATGGCTGTCCACAGAACAGTGAGCAAAGCTCTTAGGGAGGCAACACCAAGCTGCTGGCATCTCAAATATCAGGTGATCTCCCAAGCATAAACATCTTTCCATTCAGGTACCCTAATGCACCCAAAGCAGCTCTACTCCATCAGCACTGTGCATTATCCCGTGATACACATTGCTTCTGGGAGAAATTCACCAAACAGTAAAGACTTACTGTACTGAAAAGAACTACAGACCTTTTCTCATTCCCTCCACTGACAGAGCTCTTCCCCCAGTTTAGAGCTGCCAGGTATGGTGAGCACTTCTTTTTGGCACTTCCAAACAGTTATCTGTAAGCCAAGTTATTTGTGTAAAAGTATTTTCCAGAGGAAAAAAATACATGGAAAACATTCAGAAAAAAGAATACAAGGACCTCACTTTATACACCTAGTTTCTAAGCTGTTCTAAAAGATAGGAATCTAAATAGCAATCTCCCTTTTTACTATAAATGATGAATTGAAGCATATTAATACATTATATATTTTTGTAAGGGTTTACATTATTTTATATAATTACAAAAATCCTAAATTTCTCTGAAATTGGCACCTTTTTATAGAATTCCAGTAGCAGAAATTCCAACTATCTCAGTAGCGATCCCAAAGATACTTTGTTGTCATGAGAGAGAATATTTCCAGAAAAGAAGAAACAGAAAAAGAGGAAAAAAGGCCGTTTTCCACTCTGCTCCTTCTCCCAGTACTCACAGCCTTCTAACAAAGCCTTTCAGCAATGTTTATACACTAAGAGACTTAAATACTAAAAGGCAGAAAACTCAAACACATATTCCAGTGGGATGCTTGAGACGGAAAATTTAAAATCCTCGCAGTTTTCCACAAGGAGTTATTTTTGTTATTGTACTGACACTGACAGAAGGTTTAATGTTTGCCATCTCTGTAAAATCATTTAATCAGCTGAATTCTCTGTACACAACATCAAATCTGCCTGACAGACACTACCCTGACCCACAGCTATGAAGAACAGAGGGAAATATTATATTCAAACATACACGTAGAAATACATGAACTGAGGCTCCGGCCTTTTTGTCCAAGCCCAGTTGCTTGGCAACTCATGGAAGCTTTTTTAAGAACATTTAAGAACAAAACAACAGGGTTTTGAAATTGTGGAGTTTTTAGTAGCTGAGAGTCAGTAACAATTCTTACAGACAAAATCACTCTCCCACTGAAAACCTTCCCTCATTTCAGAAGCAGGAATTCCTTATTGCTGCCTTTCCCGCTCCTTTTTACTTTAAAGCCCAAACTGATCGTGATCTGCTGGCATTTTCTGGTCCTCTCCCGAGCAAGGAGGGTGCCGGCAGTGTTTTCACGGGCTCCGACTGCGCCTCCTCTGCACACCATCATTCCAGGAGCACTCGCGAGGAATGACAAACGGCGTCCGTAATACGCCGCGTCACCGGGGGGGAGCCCTAATCAAATTAGACTTACTGCCTTTGCAATCACAAGTGGCTCTTCATGTTTTATGTCCCAGCACAATTTCAGTCAAGTTGGCTTGCCAGAACATTGCTCCCGTCCTCATAAAAGTATATGACAGCTCTAACAAGCGTTCGGGGAGCGGGCAGGTGCGGCACAATGCGGGCACGGCAGCTCCAATGAAAACACACACCAGGCTGTTTGCCTCGCTAAAAACTGGAGCTCCGTTAGCAAGCCCGACAAACACCAACAGCAATCCATTAGAGATGATTTGGATAAGCCATTCTGCAGGTGTATTGGATTAATTCTGGTCGCATTAGTTCAGTGATGTGCTAATTCTGTGTATTTATTTAGACAGCACAGTGTGCCTTGCCTCCAACGTTAATGGCCAGGGTTTATTTCCTACTGTGAGGAACGAGAAAGGCAAAATGCTATCAAAATTTCTTGTGCCAAATGAAAAGGCTTGTGCTCAAGTGCTTACAAAATTGTAATTCAAAACCCAGGAAAGAAAGTAGTCTGAGATATACATCATTTACTGCTTGATTAAAACACTTACATAAGTCTTGAACCGTTAAGAATAATAAGTAGGTCCTCAGTGCATGATTTCTAATCCAATTATTTTTAAGAACTGCTAGAAATATAGCTAAGCATTATCACCTTTGCCCCAAAATCATGGCAGCAACACAGCAAATGAATAATTCAGGCAAATAGTATTAGGAATTAGTTTATAACTATTCCACGAGACTCTACTATAATGTATCACATAATAAACAGAAATAAAAAGCTAAGTTTCACAACTGTGTCACCAGGTTGACGCTTTGGGATGCAGTTTTACATGGAAGGATAAATATGCTAATGTAGGACTTGAATATTTGAGAGAAAATTTATTATGGCCTATAAACAATATTTGTGCTGTGCCAACTGAAAGATCATTTTATAAATTTCAATGTTTTTGTAAATACTAAAAATTTGTACCCTCAATCTGTTAGATTTCATTTCCTGATGCCTAATGAGTCTTGTTTTTCACCTTTATGGTTACTGTGTTAGAGCAGGGCCAAGTTGGATCTGATACAAAGCATCCTAGCAGATTCCTCACCCACATACTTTGGTTTAATTTAGGTACCTGGAGCTGAAGGAAATGCTTTGGTTTAAATTATGTGACATTTCTCAGTATTCTGTATTGAATGACATACCCCAATCTGGTCACAAATTTTCACCAAAAAGAATGGAGAAGAGGAAGTAAAAGCAAAGTCTAATGTTCTGAGCAAAAGTAATATTCTCAGAACAATACAAGTTTAAATCATTTGCATCCGGTGGAATATGGAACAGTTAAGCAAAACCAAGATCACCTATGCCCAAAGGCCATGCCAGTGAAAAGAGTCATAATATTAATTTAAAAGTATACCTGTGCTGCAGTGTCAGGGACTTCCAGATTTCTTCTTTTGCTTGACTTTTGCACCCAGAACAGTGGCCTGGAAGGGCAGGTTCAGAAAAAGGCAGCTGCACCAGCAGGGTCTGTAGACACTCAGTCATTACTAGAGCATGTCTTGCAGCTGGTGTGGTCACACAGGTGTAAGGAGGCAAGGAAGCAGCCCTTGGAGTGGGAACAGCACATATGCTTTAATTAGAGACGAAAAGGAAGCAGAAAACCTCATGTGAAAAATCCCATAATGCTGTCACCACAGCACTTGGCTTTGAAACCAACATCTTACACAAGTCTTTATTTTACAAGAAAATTGAAATTAATCCCTGCTGCAAAAACCCCACATTCCCTACTTTTTCTCTTCACAGACTTGCTCACAAATTATAAAAATGTAGAAGAGATCAAAGCAAAGCTCCCTGTATTCCTCCAAACTGATCTGAAAAACCTACAAGAACTGAACAGACAATGGCTGAGCAAATCTCAGTAATGAAAAAAAATGTTAGCTGTTGTTTATACTGTTATTACTAAAATGCACTGTTCTGTGATAACTTCATGACAAAAGGATCAGATCAGATCAGAGCAAGGACATCAGAGATTAAAAATGCAAAGTAATCTTCAACAGAATTAAAAACTATAATTAAATGAAGTTGCTCAGTGATAGAAATGCTGCCCCTCAGTGATCTTTTGGAAATGTGCCGAGCTACAGTTCCATTTTTCATTCAGTAACATTGTTAGACACTTAGCTTGCACCAGTTAAAAGCTAAATGCAGTGAGTTACAGCATCCAGTAGCTGTGGTTCCAAAATCCTGACTGCTTCCAGAATTTTGCTAGAAACTCATGTGCTTCGATTTCTGAAGCACAGAAATTAGGGGATGACTGTGTCCAGCTGTCACTGAAGCCATCATTTACACATCACTCATTCCACATGTTACTCATGTCTCAGCCTTATTCCCCATTTTGCAAACTTTTAGAATCCAAACACGCAAAAAAATGGCTTCCTTTATTTCTAACCTCAGCAGGGTTAAGAGACTTACACTGGAAGGAAATAAATTCTTCCATGACGCTTCCATTCTACATTTTGACAATCCCACACACCCAGAGTTAGCAGCTGGACCTCCAGAAATCCTACTGGGGAGGACAAACTTGCTTCTGTCTCTCAGAACCACTTCTAGCACTTCCCAACTTTTCTCTGAATTCACAAGGACCAGATTTTCCAATAAAAATATTGAGAAAAAGCAGTGTCTGCAATGTGCACCTTCTCCAAACACTACATTTTTTTAATTACAACTGTGAGGAAAAGCTGCATCATTCTCCCTGTTTTAGGTACAGATCATCCAAGAGGCAATAGAAGCACAGAAAGCATATTGAAATATTTACAAATTGTTAATACATTTTCCCATTTTAAACCATAATTTCTTGGGAAAATGGTCTATGTCACACAGATGAAACCTAAATGGATACTTTAAATCCATTTCAGCCTGATGATGTTCAACAAGTGAAAACTTGAATACCAAACAACTTGAATAAATGCTGTTTGCATTAGTTCTTTCAGATATTTTATATAAATACAAAGACAAAATTTATAGATGACCCAAATTTTTTCAGGTAGCTCAAGAGAGGAGAAGATTCGGAATAAATCCATAGTAATCTAACAAGGCAGAAAACAAGGACAATCCAACAATATGGACATTGCATATGAGCCACTGCTTATGAACAATCAATAAGCAATTATTAAAGTTCAACTGCTTAAAAAGCAAATAAAAATATCAATTCAGAAAAAAATGAAAAATACTTTAAAGCTGAGTCTTATTTCATATGTAAAAAAAAGGATTAGCCATTCTCTGCAGGGGAAAAAACAACTGTATCCTGAAATTCTTTCATAAACCAGTGCATCTCCCATTTAGCCATTTTATTCACTTCTCAATTTCCAATTATTTATGTCAATGTTTAGCTGTGGAACTCTGAACTTGTGCTGGCTGATCATAAGTAATTTCAAATAATTGATTCCAGGCAAGGATTAATTCTATAATCATGGCAGTTCTTTCAATACTAATTCATGTCTAGAGTTCTTTTAAAGATAAAATCTAGAATCAAATTAATGGCTGTTTTAATTTACTCATTCTGTTCCCTGGCTTCATTTTCTTATTAAAGATGTCAACTACTATTTCAACACTTGTCTGAGAAATGGCAATCTCTTGGGAAAATATATGTAAGTCTCTATGTATTTCAGGCTGACAAGGCACCAGGAGGATGAAAAGATGTAAAAAGACTTCATCATTACCAGACTTCTGAGTCTTCATAAAATATAACAGTAAAAAATAAATTTATAATTAACATAATTAAAAAATATAAAAAACTACCTGCAACTTAAAAACGAAGAAAATATTTTAAAGTCTTCTGAGATGTCAAGAGTGGAAGCTGCACTTTAGTGCTGCTGCAGGATCTCTTCAGATGACATCAGGCCCACACTGCCATGTGCTTACCAAAAATCCAATCAACGTGCTTTGGCATACGGCAAACACCTAATGCAAAAAGATGTTGAACACTTTTTAAATTTGCAATAAACTATATTTCTTAGTTTAATGCCCACTCTAAAGAAAAATCTATGTTTGTTTGGTTGTGTTTTTCTTTTAATTTACCTTGAAATCTGTATATAGATCAATGGTTCACAGAACAACTTCCTGAGCAAGGACAGTTCTCAACATCAGCAGATTTATGTCAAAGGCTGCCAGCAGATGAAGTCATTGAAGGAACAAATTTATATTTATCAGAAAATGAAACAATCTTGCAAACCTCTTTCTATTTAATCGCAGAAGTCCTGCTTTCCTGCCTATGATCCAAGCACCCACGGGGATTAAGAGCATTACAAGAAGAGACACTTTGCCCAAACAAATTATTCTCTTACAAACACAGAAGAAAAAGAATACCAGATGTTCAAATAGAATTTGGTGTAGACTTAAGAATCAAAAAGGATGATGAATATGGACCATGAAATAGAGCATTAAGCAATGTGATTAGCATCTGTTGAGTAATAAATCCGGTCTTTGTGTAGTTCTTTCTTCAAAGTTAATTTAATGGGCAAGTTTTTCAGTCAGAAAATACAGGTCCTTTTAAGAATGCTATTTTATGTGTTAATACAAATAATCACCTACCACCAAATAAAACACTATTTATCTAGGAAATAGAAGCCTTGCACTTTTATCAATTGATAAATAAATGGCTGCTTTTAAGGATATATAATCCAGATGGGAAGCCATAAGTGACCCACCTTGTCAGAAAACAGAAGCAGAGACAGAACCCTCAAACAACACGTGCACAGCGCATTTTCATCCCAAGTTTTCCACTGAGGATGTACAGCTCAGGATGGGCACCCTGGCATCACTGCAGGGACCTCAGCTAAGGCCCAGAAACCTTTGTGAATAACAAATGTGACATCATCATCTTAAAAGTCATTTATTTCAGTACACTTGCCTTGTACTGAAGTTTTGGATAGGGAAGAATTAAAATCTGATCATCTTATCCTAAAAAAATCAGCAAACTCTGGGCTTCCTCCTTAGTTCACCACATAATTTCTCATAAGGAAAGCAGAACATATGGCACATGCTATTTTAATTGTTTTGCATATTAAATACAGAAGAGTTAATACTTCCTCTTTGTCCCTGTAGGAGACCAGAGGGATGACTGAGTGACTCCAAACAACCAGGTGGGAAGTGCAGGAGGAAAAGTGTGAGATCTGCATAGGTGGGATGTCATTGCTCCACCTCAACTGCCTGAGCCTCAGTCAGCCTCCACAAAAACAAATGGAGGTGGCCGAACACATGGCCTGACACAAAATGGCAGTGACCCCACAGCGTGATAGAAAATGGTGGAATGAACCCACGGGCTGACACAAAATGGCGGAGTAACCCCCACAGCCTGACACAAAATGGCAGAGTAAACCTCACAGCCTGACACAAAATGGCGGAGTAAACCCCACAGCCTGACACAAAATGGCGGACAAACCCCCATAGCCTGACACAAAATGGCGGAGTAACCCCCACANGAACACATGGCCTGACACAAAATGGCAGTGACCCCACAGCGTGATAGAAAATGGTGGAATGAACCCACGGGCTGACACAAAATGGCGGAGTAACCCCCACAGCCTGACACAAAGTGGCGGAGAAACCCCCACAGCCTGCCACAAAATGGCGGAGTAGCCCCCACAGCCTTACACAAAATGGCGGAGTAACCCCCACAGCCTGACACAAAATGGCGGAGTGACGCACGGGCTGACACGATATGGCAGAGCAACCCACAGCCTGACACAAAATGGTGGCATGACCCCACAGCCCGACATAGAATGGCAGGGTGACCCCGGAGCCTGACACAAAATGATGGCATGACTCCACAGACTGACACAAAATAGCAGTGACAAAGAGCCTGACAGAAAATGGCGGAGTGCCCCCAGAGCCTGACACAAAATGGGAGAGGGACCCCAGAGCGTGACACAAAGTGGCAGAGTTACCCCACAGCTTGACACAAAATGGCGGAGTGCCCCACAGCTTGACACAAAATGGCGGAGTGGCCCAGGACCTGACACAAAATGGCAGAGTAGCCCCACAGCCTGACACAAAATGGCAGAGTGTTCCACGCCCTCACACAAACTGAAACACTGACCTACTCCAATGCCCTGTCACGAAAGGGCACAGTGACCCAGGGCTGGCACAAAGCAGTGACCCAGGGCTGGCACAAAGCAGACTGTGTCCCTCTCATGCCCTCACCTGAAATGGCAGATCGACATCTCCATCTCCCCCCACCCTCACCCAACATGTCGGGCGGTTCCCCTCACCCAAAATGGCGCCGCCCGTTCGGGAGGGCCCCACTGGGCCCGCAGAGCCCCGGGGAGGGAGCAGAGCAAAGGACACGCTGTGAGTTCTGAGGGCTCCCCTGCCATGGATTTAAAGGCCGCTCAGAGCACGCTGGATCTCAGTGTTTTCCAAGAAAGAAGGCACTAATTTTGTACCAAAAGAGACCACCTCATGCCAGCCCAGGTTTGCCTGGCAGCCTCCGCTGTAGGATAACACAGTGTTGGATAGGATAGTATGGCTCAGCAGGGAGAATAGGAATTGACCAGCTGACCCTCTGGGCTCTACACAGGCTTGTTCAGAGTGGGAGAATTCACTAGAGACCAAGATATAAAATTCCCATGTGACAAGCAACACAAGTAAGATTCACATCCAAGACAGAGTGACCACCAATGCCTTTGGAAATAATGCTTATTTTTCTGGTGTGTGTTTCATCAGCACCCTGGGTCCTGTTTTGAAGTGGGAGCTTATTAGACTAACTGCTCTGGCCAGCTCTGAGTTTATATGGAAGCTGGTTGCTCTGGAAAATTTCAGGTGAACAGCAGAATCCCTGCTACGAGCATTTGTGCTTTATTCCATCCTTGTTGGCCTAAATGTGTACAACTCCTTTCTAAAGGCTGAATTCACACTCTATATTTCCATGCTGCTACTTTAGAACAGCTTTTATCTGCAAAGAGCTGTAGTCTGAAGTGAGTCTGCAAGCAAACCACCTGGAAAGTGCACGGATTCAGTTCTTCTATTAGTATTTGAAGTCACTGTTTTGCCAACCCTTCACTCTGAGCAAACTCTTCTATCTTTACCCTTTATTTTAATGACTAATGATTAGAATTTCTAACTTCTAACACCAGAATGTGTTGCTGCTCATCTTTCACCTTCTCACCTTTGGAAGTTCATTCATTATTTAATTTCTCACTTTCTTATTAATTTTTATCTGTGCTCTGCAAGTGACTAGACCAGTTTTGTTCATCTCCCACTGAATTGCAGATCAGCAGCTGTTGCACTGCTGTAACAGCTGTAACATATCAGTAATATCATTTTCCATTATTTCTTAGCTTTTGGAAAATATCCACGTCACGTGAATGCCTCGGTGTCTGCGCATAAAAACCATAATCTCTACAAACACAGAATTAAGCTGCAGTATTGTTCTAGGTCAGACCTCATGTTTTTTGATATTAATCAGCAACATAGAAACACATGTACCTGCTACACCCACAGCACCACAATGGTTCTGTCTTCCAGAATATCCAAGTGGAAGATACAGCCTGCCCTGTGCAGTGCATACCAGGAGAGGAGAAGTGTCTCAGTCCCTGCAGGTGTAGTAGCATTTAAAAATCACCTACTGCAACCCATTAGGCTTGGGAGAATTCTTCACATATATATTTATATACCTGAAATAGATAACTGAGGAGTGAAAAGCACACTTTGGTACAAACATTTTCTGATTTGATAATGTAACAGGATACACGATTTTGAAAACAGATAGGACTGATTTTCACTCCAGTATTACTTCAGAAATCCAAATTCAGACTCTCCCTTTCTCCATCTTGCCTTCACATGCTGCATCTAGCTCAGTCATGGTAACAAGAACAGAAGTGTGTTTCTAGAAGACCCGACATTTAAACTTACATCCTTCTAGAAATGTTAGAGCTCAGTTACAGGCCTGCTGGCACAAATTACTAACTTGCCATGTTTCAGAGAATTCGCATACATAAAAGGGGTGCTGCAAAAAATGTCACTGCCTCCTCCAATAATCAATTGTTTAAATGAAGCAGATCAACATACATTTTGCTCTAAAAATATCCTGTTATTCTATATGTAGCCACAATATGATACAGCATTTCTTGGGGGGGGGGGGAATATGAGAATTAAATCCATAACAAAGCAGAAAAATCATCTAAGATATTGCTGCAACAGTGAGGAGGACATGTACTTTATTGAGCTTAAAGCAATTATCTCCAGGGGCTTAGGAACGGTTGCTCAGGGCTGTATCTGTCATACTACTCCAGTGACAATTTCCTCCTTTATTCCTACTCCAGTGTTACTAAGGGATGGTTGTAACGCCTTTGGAACCATTTGTTGTGATACAATTAGCAGAGAGAGCAAGTGAATTCCCTTCCTTCATCCACGCTGCAACAACCAAGCAGAAGTTCCTCTAAAGCATGACTTACCTGAATGATTACAGAAAATAAAAATACTGAGTCAAATACCCTGAAACACAACAGCATACGGAAGCAGGTGGAGATCCAGCAGACTCACAGTTATCTGTAGAGCTCTTGTACAACCAAAGCACAACAAAGCGGATCCCTCTTGAATGAAAATGTGCAATTTTGCAGTAAAAGCTACTCTTTTAGAATGGCACAGAGGACATAAAACTGCAGTGAACATTTACATTTGAGTGCAAACTCTCTCAGCTATTTTTTTCCTTTCCCTATGAGAACCATTTCAAATCCAGCTTTAGATACCTTCATGCCTTTCGAGGGCACTTTCAAGCCAAATAAGTGTTTTGATTTTAATTTTTTTACAATTTTTTACAAGTGAAAGGACAAAATGCTGGTCAACGAATACTTCATCTCTGCATTCCCAGGAAACATTGAATTAAGTCTCAAAAAGCTAATGAAATCTTGCTTAAGAGATGTTGCCCTTTATGAAGATCACATGATTGCCCCATCTCTGGTATTCATGACTGCAATTTGAAAAGAGTTAACTTTTTTCCCCTCAAAAATTAAGAGAGCACAAACAGCACACTGTTTGCGAACATATTTCCTGTAACTCTTGCTAGACCTCAAGGTGTAAATCTCACACAGAAATGGCAAATTTTTTGTGTGGCAGAGGCTGGGTCCAGCTTCACTGTAGAGCCCCCCAATGGGAGCTGAAGCTGTCTCAATGTTGGATATCATGAGATTTAGGAATCTGGTGTGTCATAAGGAATTTAAGGAGATATAGGAATAAGGAGATTTAGGAATTGTGTGTGTCACCCCAGAGGGGTGAAATGTGGGAGACAGATTTAAAATTTTAATGATTGGCTTGTGTTAATGCAGCATGCGTGAAAAGATAAAGGTTGGTTCATTGTGGTCTTTTAAAGAAAAAGGATTTTACATGATTTTTATAGTGAAATTGGATTCTGTTCACACAGGAACCTAAAAGCTGTACTTTTATTTATGTATCTTAGCGTAATTACACAATTTAAAATGTCAGGTGCTGTTAATGTTAATTCTCAAATCATACATGCAGACACACAGTGGAGTTCTGCAAGTGCAGCTCAGGGCAGGCACAGTCCACACTCATTAATGCTCTTCTCCCTTAAACAAGAGTTCCACCATAATTCTGTGGTTAAGATTTTGTATAAATCAAATGTGGGAAAGGCAGAGCCTTTGTTTACAAGAACACAGGAGAAATAACTGCTGGTAACTTTTAGGGCTGGAGCTCTGAATGCTCATGCATGATATTCATAAACCAAAGAATCATTTTATTAAATAATAATATTCATAAGAGCGGGGCTAAACATCAAATTCTTCCTACTGACTACTGTCTTCATCTAGAAGATTAATTAAATTAGGTTCTATAAGGGCAGTGATTTTTTTTTTCAGAAGTCATTTGTAAAGGAATGGTCTCGTTATCCAAATGTTATCTTTGGGCAATAAATTCAGCAGCGTTACTGCAGGCAACACTACTCATATTAAATTAATGGATTGGAGAGCCTGATACTTCTTAATGAGCTTAATACACACGGAAATTATTAAGTCAAGATTTTTGTTTAATATTAAAATATGCTGATTTCTCCTGGAAAAATAAGATGGCAAACTCTGTGAACCAGAAAAAAAATTATAGATTCTCTGCGCTGTGTTCCACAATGAGAAAAAGGCTGATGAGTAATGTTCCATAGAAAAATATGAATTTTTTTAATGAGATACTTCATCACGATTTGAGCAAGTTCCTGGGCAGGACTCAAATGCCCTCAGGCTGATGGAGGAATTGAGCCCAAGTTTCATATTTCTTAAACAAGCTGGCCTTAAAGATAACAGTGCAGTGGCACTGCTGTCCTATTTGAGTTTGTTAAGCAAGAACTTAGCCAATCTGATTTAAAGAAGGAGTGTTTTTAACCACACAACAATAATTTTAATTTTTTTTTTTTACTTAATTTATGCTTTTATCAAACCCTTCATCCAAAGCATATTTAAAACACTTTCTCAAATGAATCTTTTCCATAAAGTTTTTCTTTAGTTGATATGTGACTTTTTGCATTTTCATCCTAAATGCTGCTCCAGTTCTTGCTACCCTCCTCTCCTTCCTCTCCTCTAGTTACGTGTTCATTCCTGCTCAGGACAGGGAACTCTCAGAGTCCAGGAACCAAACTTCAGGTAAACTCAATGCCCAAATTATTAGGTGACAAACTTCAGAAAAAGCTTCATTTCATCCTTAGACAAATGGAGAAACTTTCAATGCCTCCAAAAAAGAAGTATTACCTGGAGAAATAAGTTCTTGTCCTCTTTTGCTATACATGCAGAGATGAAATCTTCCTGTGAAGTAAGGAAACTATTTACACAAACCTACGCTGACAAATTTAAATGCCTCCCAGATGTTTTTCTGTCACCTTGAATTCCTGCAGCTCCACTTGTTATTCCTTCTCCCTGCAAAGATCAAACAAGATCTGCCTGGGCCTTAGCAGAGACTCATGTAGCATTTAATCCCTGTATTAGCATACACAGAAACACAATCCATAACATGCTCCATTCCAAGATTAAACACTTCACCAAATCTTTAAGCAAACCAGATACACAAGTCTGAACCCAGTAACCACCTCCAGTTTATGGTCTCACTCCAATACATATCCAAGAAACAAGGAATGGTTTTTTTTCTCACACCACAACTCCACCTGAGCAAGAATCGAGATCAGCAGGCGAAGGGCTGAATATAAAATGGCTCTTTTTTGATACAAAAAATATTTCCAAGTTAGGTCCAGCTATGGTTGTTCTCAATGGTTAGTCTTCCAGAATTTTCTTAATGCTAATTCCATCTGGAATTTTTATGGTGTGCAATGAGATAAAAAACTCCTAATTAAAAAGAGTGCTAAAACATGTATTTATACATATCAGAAATTACTTCTATTGAAACAGCAGCTTCCACTATTTATCATTCTCCCAGGCAGTACTGATTTTTCAGCACTGTGTACAAATCAACCTTTCTTAATGCTTTTCTTAATCATGCTGGTATCAAAGATTACAATATGAAACTGCTTTCTTTGAGGCATTACATATTCATTTTGGTTAGTGGGGAAAGAGATGGAGAGCTAAAGCTAAAATCCTACTTAATTCTTGGAAACGTCAGCATTTGTATTCATTTCTCTGGCATTATGATGTACCATTTATAGTTGAAATAAATTATTTTTTCAAATTATTATCTCTGTGCTTGCAGAACAGCGTCTTGAAAACATACATTGGTTGTATTTTGTTTCCTAATGTATCCTAACATATGCCTACCTAATTAAAATAAAGCTTTATGTATCTAACCATCAAGATATTGGAAACATTTATAAATTCTCAAAATCTGCCTATACAGGGAAAAAATATTCTACTTGTGTTTGATATTCTTCCATTCCCCTGATGTGAATTAAATGCCCAGACTTTGGGTGAACTGAATTCTAGGCTTAAAGTGTTCCTTTCAAATCAAATTGACACAGCTAAATTTATTGATATGAATATATCATATGTTTCCTGTGAGAATTTCTGTCAGACTAATGTTGTGTTCTATTATGGATAATTAAAGTGGTTCTAAAATATCATTTATATTAAGGGAAAAGTTAATTTACTGTGAATTTTTAACTAAGAGTCGCTCTCAGTATTACTTATATAAATATGCTAATAGCCTGAAAACTAATTTCTGTTAAAAAAATTAGGAAAACATATCTTCATCTTATTAGAATTCAAAGTCTAATTAAAAAACTACAAACCCAAGACAATAAGCCAAGATCCAAGATTCCTTGTGGAACCGTGAAATTTGACAGCTGGAATGTTTGGATGTGTTGGCTTTTTTAACATTGTTTTGTTCTTTAAGATTTGCATTTCAGAGTTTCTGATCTTTCTCAGTATTAACAAAATCTAGGTGCTGGCTGTGCAGAACCAGGCTTGGCAGACTACACAATGGCATTTAGCAATGACCTGACCAAATTTATATCATCACTTACCAAAAAAGCTGTAATATTCCATATAAGTTTTTTGTCCAATTCTCATTCTGGTAAATTAAAAATGGGATAGCCCCTGTAGGCCACGTGGAACTGCTTGAGCTCTCTGGAATATGAACAATTTCTTTTTTACCCACCTTAAAAGCCAGTGAGGAGACTTGGGTTATCTGGATGGCTCCTGACTGCTTCTTCCTGCAACCTCATGAGGCCTGATAAACTTTCATGAAAACATATTTTATGTTAAAAACCAAATCATTTTCTTCTACTGCTTGGCAGTGTTCTCATCAACGTGGCATTCATTTGTATTTTGGAGGAATAACTATCAAGAAAAGGTGTTAGATTAAAACAAGGCATGAAGTAAAAATTACTGAGTGTCCTATTTTCCTCTCTCACTAATGAAGGAAGGAATTGCACCCCACTGCCCAGGCCTGTGGGGCACTGGTGTGTTTCTCTGCCCATTGCAAGATCCTGCTTCACTTTTTTAGAGGAAAATTAGAACCCACAATTAAAACTTCTTAATTGTTTGGAAAAATATCAAATTCCATGAGGAGAATTCAGTCATGATTTTTAATGTAACCCATAGAAGGCAGTGATTTCATACAATCACACCGCAAAAACATTAACAATTTGATTTATGGATTGAATTGTGGCTCCATTCTGGATAAGGTCATAGAAGGACACAGGATACCAAACTCCTAAATAAAGAAATAAAAACAGCACTTCCAAAGAAAGTTCAGTGTTGTTACCAGTGGTAGGCATGGCAGGAATATGTCAATAGCAGAGATGGGACAGAGCTGGGACATGGGACTAAACCATAATTTTTGTTTATTGAAATTAAGAAATGGTCTTCAGCATTACCATTGTCTTTAACAGCACCAATTCAGAATGAGGCAGATTTAATAATTATTAAGTCAATTTAGTTTGGAAAACTGCCAATTCCAGAGGAGAACTATACCCTGGAAGAAACACCTGAACATCTCTTGTCTCACAGACATTCTGCTTTTTGAGTAATGAGAGGCTCTGGGATGATTTTAGGAGTTTAATAGCTTTCCAGAGAAAGTCACATGGATATGACAGATCTGCCACGGTTCCTCTGTTCATCCATCTTAGTGAAAAGGTGGAGAGCTTCCTAAAGTGATAGATGCTAAATTAGGTTGTTCTGCATTTTTCTGACTCTTTTAACATGAGATTTGATGCTGAGGTTGAGTAATTTTTAAGACCCTATGGAATCACTCAATTTACACCTGCCACAAACCTTGACACCTAAATTGTTTTTCCTAACAAGCAAATATTTGTGAGCCAGTGCAATCCCATCTTTCTTCTGAAGTTAATGAAAACAGAATGGCAGAAAAACACTTAAAAAACGTTGTGCTCAACTGTTTTCTATTGGTTTGGGAAAGTGTAAAACAAAATTATCACTTGTGTACAAGCTTAGCACAAGAAACAGTAAATAAACTCCATTCCTGTCTGCTGCTCTGGGCTTGTTTAATACCACAGGGATAATTACAGAAATGGACTGGGTGCCTTCAGTAAGAGGGTTTATAGTTCTCTTACAAATGCACAAATATTATCACAGCCTCTTCCAAGAGAGAATTCTATGTTTCTTCATAATATACGTGCATGTATTTGTCCAATTGTGACTAAAATCATATGTTGTATTTTCCAGAGTCCATGTGGTAATAGATATTAGGGAATTTTTGCATAGTTAAAATGAATAAAAGATGTGAAGGCAAATTAATGTCATATCTCACCAAAACAACGAAAAACAAAACTATAAAGTGAACAGCAGGAGCTCCGCTGTAAATGGGTAATGATAAATCACATTTTGAAAAAGTGTAAATTGCTGAGATTACATTTTGAACATTTCCTGAAGATCTCAACAGACAAAACCAGAACTGCAAAAAGAAATTAATTTTCCTGTCACCTTCACCAGTATCCTCAGGTCTCTTTAACCCTTCCCTAATTGCTGGTTTCTGATCCTGTCCCCTGCAGTGGCAGTACAACAGAAAGAGGTTGATGCCTGTGGTGACCAGTGATAAATGTGATATATTTCAATGAATCTCACAGGGTGACAGGTCAGACAAAATGACAGAGTACTGAATGCACTGAAGACTTCTTTCCAGACCAAGAAAAAAGAGAGAGAAGCCCACAGTTATAGCGTCAGCAGCATCATTAGCCTTTCTATCTTGATGCCACAAGTGCATAACTAAGAATTATTCAGGATGAGCAAAGATGGTAAAAATTAAAAAGATTTTATGCACATGCTGCTTTGTAGAAAAAAAAAGAATTAATTTTAACTAATTATTCAAAAGGAAATATTAATTTTAAATCAGGTTTTGGTTTAAATAAATTATTTCTTCTGCAAAAAATCTGATAAAGTACTCATTCTGTTTGCACCTTCCAAAAGTCTGGGCCTTTAGAAGGATAGAAGCCTAAAGTTTGAAACCTCAAACCATAGAAAATTTCCTGAATAAACAATAACATCAAGTGAATAGAAAGTGCTGGATGTACAGGGCTCTGTCCAAGCTAAAACTGAACATTTAGGAAATGCTTAAACATAGGCAAAATAGCAAAATTTGGAGTTCAGTTAAGTCAAATATTTATTTTTTTGGCTTGTTTTCATTTTGCTTTATAAGACTGATGGAACTTCACGACATCTCCAGGATTTATTAAATAATTAAATTTAATATATACATTTACATGCTTTTTAAACCAGTGGCTCCATTTCTGAGTTACTTCTGGTTCTTCAGCAAGATCATGCTCCTGATGTTCTGGCTTTCTCTTTTGCTCTCTGTTACATACATATGAATTCATGGATGAGTAAAAAAGATGCTACACTCTCAATACTTTGGGAAGAGCTTAAGTCTGCCTCTGACAGATAGCAGAGCTTATGGAAAACCTGGGCAAACAAACTGCAGCTCAGCAGTGCAGAAGAAAAACTTCACATATAAACTGCCACTAACTAGCAGGAATTTTGTCTGTTTTGGCAGGAATAAATAAAAAAGACAGTTTGGATATAAGCTGAAGGTGCTTGGCTTGATTTTTTTTCCTTATTTATATTAAAACTGATTAGGAAAATACACTGAAAACTACTATGCTGCTGATACACATATTCTGATATTAATGGAAAGATTTAATGTATGGAAATCTGACTGTTATGGCAAAATTTTGTTCGGAAGACAGTGAAGAAAAGGAAGGGAAAAAAAGAATCAGCAGAGGAGGTGATTATTAGTTCTTCATAAGCATCTGAAGGTGTGCCCTGCCCAGATCATCCCTGATGAGAGTCCTGCAGCGTGGGCTGCTGCTAATGAAATGCTAATAGTCTGCTCCTTTGCCCCCTGCTCTGGGACTAATCTCACATTGATCCGAGCAGGCAGCAACGCTATTGGCTGCACAGATTCCCTCTGAAAGGCCTTTCTGGCAAGCCCAGCAATTATAAGCAATTCTTGTGCAATTACAGTAATTACTTAGGGGTCCTTTTACCTCAAGGACATTTGTAAACATTTCTTACTCCTAATTGTAACAGGAGCGGTGCTAATCATTGCAGCAGGAATGGCTTCAGCACATCTATGTTCCTTTAATTCAATTACTGCCATGGCAGAGCTACAGAAGGGTGGCAATGGAGGGGCTGCGTTCTGGTTTATCTTCAGCCCGGGTCAGAGGACAGGCAGGAGCCACCCTGCTGATCATGGTTTAGGATTACATTCAAATACCAATACATTTGGAGCAGTGGATAATTGTTAGGCTACAAGTCCTTAGCAGAATAAATCTGACTTCTAACGTGACCTTGCCTTGGAAATTGGGGACAACTAAAACACAGTTGCTGTCAGTCCAAAATATGTCTCCTCAGACAATATCATACCTCTGTTATCAGTACTTCCCACACCAATTTGGTGAGATGCTTCTGCATTTCCATAACTGGAAGCACTTCAGTAATGCTATTGAAGCCAATGACACTCTTACATTTAAAATGAAGCATATGCTGAAGTACCTTGATGGTGGGTCTGAAAGACACCCAGAAACATCACGAGTACCACATTAGAAGAATTCAACATGTTTAACTTTTTCCAGCAGACCAGACGTGTCCACTTTCCAAGAGATTAAATATGCCTGGAGCTGGGTTTTTTCCTAATGACAGAAAACTGCAGTTGTCCTTATTTCTCCCTACACTTGGCTTTGCAGCAACCAGAATGGTTATTTGCATGGAAAGGTGACTTTTGCCATGTTTCTACATTTGAAGGATACTAAAACCACTACAGCATGATATTTTGTGGCAAATAGCAGCATCCTGCATATGCAGGAGGAGTATTATATCCAGACACAGCGCACTAGTTCAGATTAAATGATAATGTTTTTCAAATCTCACGGCTACGGGCGCTGGCTGTTGTTATTGTGCATTTATGCAGATCCAGAAATGTTCCCTCTGCTTCAGGGCACTTGCAGATATTCTGAGAAAGGTCACCATGCTAAAGGAGCCATCACCATCAGAGACAGGACACATTTCCCCCAAGCCACACCAGTTTCCTTCACCATCCCAGGGAACACTGGGCTTTATTCCTGTTGGGGTAAGGATACAAGATCAGATGACCTATTGGTTTCTAATGGAATTGTAATGGTTGCATTTACATTTATGAAATAGGAAAAACTGGCAGGGAGAAGAGAAAGCAACACATTACTTTTTTTGTGTTTGTTTGACTTGTTTTCTTAATTTTAGTGTATTGAATCCCACCAGGAGTCCCTCATGTCAAACAAGGACTCCAGCACCACACAGCAGGTCTGGCTTTATGGGCTTTCTAAACCTCACAAGTCCAGGGAGTTCTGGCAGTCCAGCCACACCAAGACCCAAAATTTTGCAAGTCTCAGACCTAGTCTGGGGTAGGTTAATGCTGGCTGAATTCCAGGCTTGACCTCCAGCATACAGTTGGAATTGCTGGGAGAATCTGAACTTACACCTTTGGGAACACTAGGATGTAATATTTTGACCCTGTACTCCAAGGCATTCATGATAGTTTCAGGTCCATTGGGGCTTTTCAAATTGGAGGACATAATCAATTGTTTTGGCAATGTATTTATTTTTTTAAAAATAATTAAAATAATTATGGTCTTGAGGAAACATGGAAAAATGGTGCCTTGAAGCCTGACCAGATCCAACACAAATATTGGTTTTGTGGGAAATGTACTTGAAGCTCAGGTCTTTCAGCTCCCACCTGGAGTCCTGGGAAATGTGTAGTTTATATGCCAGACGCCCCAAAGATTTTCCACCTGATCCTTACAAAAATCTCTTTCATCTTAAGAAAATGGAGTGTTTAATCTTTTAGGTTGTTCAGAATCAGTTCTAACCCTAGAGAGTAATGAAAAACAAAAATACCCCAAACCACAACCACACAAAAATCACTGAAACATTCACTTGCATAAAATAACAACGCTTACAGTAATTTGTACAGATCTCTCTTAATGACCCCAGCATCTCAGAGTTTTTAAAAATGGTTAGTTACCTTTTCCAAGCAGCTGGCACTGAGCAATTCTTAGAGCTGCATCTTCCTTGCTGTCTCTGTCAGGAAGACAACGAGGACTTCCAGGCACAGCTGCTTTGGGCAGCCTGTCTCTCCCTTACCCAGGGTAAACGGGGGCAGCAGAGTCCAGCACCACCACACAGACACCAGAAAGCAAAAACATCAACAGGCAATTACATTCTTTTCTGCCCTGCTCCTGTCAAGGCTGCTTAATTCCTAACAATCTTTATGGAGTTTGACCTCCACAACCCTCCCCTCACTTAACAAAAATCACCTTTTCTGTGTCATATTGCAGTTGTTAACTGGAGCCTTGTTCTACTTGCTACTCTTTTTCTTTCTTGAGCATCACAGAATGTGGTGGTGTTGAGAAGTGTCTACACCAAGAAATTCTCCTGCTAGTTTCAGGAAAACAAATTTTTTGCCAAATACTTTGGCAACATTTTCTCACTTGTTTCTCTGTTCTGCCACACCGGTTCATCTAAACAGAAGTGGTAGCACAGTGTGAAGCTGGGGATGCAGAGCTGCACTATTTTCCAATCAGGTGAGAAGGTTGACAGCCCCTTTATAAACCTAATTAGTACAGCCATTTATTGCCAGGAAAATTTTCACTTGCACAAGTGAATGTTTTATTGGGTTCTGGCTGCAGGCCACTCCGAGGTTTTAGATCAGTGGAGGCATTTGAAATGCATTATTCCTTAATAAACTTGTGCTATTCTTTAAAATGAGTGCTTATGCAGGATGCTCCACTTGATTTATTCTCCAGCTGCCACTTCAACACAGGAAAATGAAGTTTGTTCTCTTCCTGCTCCTTCATTTCTCCTCCAAAAATGTTATGGGCCGTAGCTGCCTCACCTGGGAACACTGAGCTGCCCAAGACAGTGCCATGTCACCTGCTTGTGTCACCTCCCTGTGTCCTGATCCTGCCAACTCTGAGCGAAGTGTTACTTCCCCGGCAACTCTCCACTCACTGCCAACTCTCAGTGACTGGAGAAATTTAAATTTCTTAAATTTCCTCTTCAGCAGGCATTGCTCCTGGTGTGCTGTTGCTGATGTTCGAAGAGATTCATCAGAGTCCTGTGCCAGAAGCCAAACTTCTGTTGAACATTTTCCAGCTGGCCCCAATGGCGAGTGATGGGAGCCCTTCTTCAAAGCTCCTGAGAATCAAGAGAGCCCAAAACAAGCTTAATTAAACTGTTAAGCTTCTATTCACATCACTGCGTGCAATTGCAGGATAACGCTCTTGGGCTGCTTACTTTTTCCCCCTCCATATTTTTCTTTTTATAAATACAGTGCCATGGGGTTGTTTCTTATTTTATTTAGAGATGCACTGATGTGAAGCAAGGGCTTAGTCTGATCAGAAATTGCTTCTAGTTATCCAGAGCTCAGTGGTACACACTTCATTGCTTGTCTTCTTCCCCTGGCTGATGATTCCCCAATGATAAACAGAGGAATAGCTGTGGTTACATCACTGCTTTTTTGTTGTTAGTTAATTTAGTCTATCTCTTGTCATCATTATGTAATTTATGATAAAAGAGGACATCAACCATAAAAGCCCCTCAAACCCTGAAAACTCTGGAACAAACACACACACATTCTAGTGCCTGGTGTTTGACAAGGAAGAAAAACTCGGTAAGGTGCGAGGTTTTTAGATAACATTTAAAACAATTAATTCTTCAAATGAATTTCTTGTGAGTTCTCAAAAAAAGTTCTGGACATGCTATCGTACAGCAAACTACAATAGCTTCTACTACTCATGTTGAAGGAAGACATTTCCTTCACAAAAAAGATCTGCTCCAGAACTTGGGAACAAGAGTTGTAAATGCAGCACAGCAGGAGATTCCATGGGAAGTTCCCTGCCCTGGGGGAACCGATCGCTGGAGTCACTGATACAAAGTATTTCTAAAACTACACTTGTAATACCCAAGACCCTGTAAGGAGGTGTGAAATTCAGCTATATAATAAAAACTCACTCCATATCTAAAAAACTGCTCCAACCAAGCTTCACAGGACTTTAAAACCTCGAGGAAGACTTTCATTCTTTCATGATGTGATAGTTATTTCTACTTCTTTCTTGATTTGTCACTCTGCTTCCAGCAGACAGCATTTTACTCGCTACAAGACAACCATCACTGTCAATATACTGTTAAAAGGCCAATAAACAATGAAGTAATTATGGCAAAGATCCTCTGCCTCCAGCAATTAATTCCATTCTCTCCTTCAATCTCCAAGGTCAGTGTCAAGAAATCCTTTCCAAAGAGTTTCCAATAATCAGCCTAGCAGAAAGCTAGATCTGTGTGATTTTGTGGCTCTTCAGAGCCAGAGCTAAATGTATTTTCTTCCCAAGTCTCTGCAAACACCTACACAGAATTTCACAGCTTGCCTCAGTGCCAGAAGTCAAGTGACAGAACGCTTAAAGCAGAGTTTCTGGCTCTGGGACCGTGTCCACACCAAAGGCAGGGTCCAAACTCCCTGGTGTACACGCAGGAGCAAACCTGAAGGATTAGAAAGCCTTTAAAGACTTTAAAGCAGCGAGGCTGAGCTGCCAAGACTTCATTCCAAACTACATCTTCGTTATTTCACTGAAGTTAAAACCCTGCCAATCCTTCTCTCTCATCCTGACACGAAGAGTTCAGTGAAAGCAAGAGTGTTTCTGTGTTTATACAAACGTGTAGGGATAGTACACATGCGTAACTCCTTTTGAGCATTATTAAAAAAGTTTAACTCCAGGATGAATTTAGCTCTGCGACCTTTCCATTCTCTGACATGAAAATTCAGTAATACACAGCATGGGGATATTTGGCATGAAATGAAAATGGCCACAGATTTAATTAAAATGTAAGTTATTGTTAGCAAGAAAGGTCATGCTAAGAAAATGTAATTTCAGGAGTAAATTAGCAACAACACTCCACTGTTATTTGCATGTGAAATATAGATTTCATACTTGACATTTAGAAAGGAAATTGGAACTCTTTATAATGGATGCTTGAACACTTTTGTGTTCTTGTGCTGCTTTTGTTCACATTTTTGTGTAATTGGCTGGATCTTACATACAACAGAAGTTACATTTTATTCTCTATGCCTGAATGCCTAACTGATCTGGGAATTAGCTCACAAAAGCTGATATAAGTTGGAATAGAAAGCAAACTGCAGCTTAATCCTTACATGTCTAGAGCTTCAGAGGAGCTCAGACCTTCACAAGAATTCCTTATTTTGGGGTGGTTAATCATCCACCTTACGTAGGAAGGTTTGGGGTTTTTTTAACATTCCTCAGGCAGAGTGATTTTAATGGTGACCAAGACCCTGTCTCTGTTTTGTTTATAGGGCACTAAAGTGCCTGTGGAGAGGAGGCAAAGCTTTTCCTTGGAGAGTGCTTGTTTTATGATCTGCTAATAAAAGTAACGGTGTGTCATACAAATCAGTCCAGCTCCAGGGAAAGTGGGAGGTGAAGGCAAAATGCACTGGCTTAATTGAAAGCATTTGTTTAAAATATATCAATACAGTGGGCTGTAACTTGAAAGAACACTCTAAATATAACCACGCTCTGTTGTTGACTACAAAGAGGCGTTTGCTCACTCAGAAGAGGTCTTTTCTGAGTTCTGCACTCCTAGTCCTGCAGAAGCAACATCAGTGTGAATGATTCTGTATCAATGCACCTTCTGCTTTATCCACAGCCTCCAGTGCACTACAGATGTGACCAGGTGTTGCTGAGGACACAGAAAGCAGTGCAAGCGCTTGCTGAGATACCATTTTGGTCTCCAGAACATATACACATGGTAGAGGCCCTCAAAAAGCTTTATCAAGCCCAGCACTGAATACCTGGCTGGAAATAACTTACCTTGTTTTGGGGGCATTTTCAGTTTCAGTTCTACACAGCAGAAATTACTTCATTGCAGGGAACTAAAATATTAGGTACAGTAGGATGGCAAACCAAACTACCTGAGGAAGAATCTGAATTTTAAGAAAGGCTGATGAAACTAAAAATAATAATGCACATTATTAGTATTTATCCTTTCTACCACCACAAAACAGAGGGACGTGTGCAGTACAGACACACTGCTGTCTTCAACTCCTTGTAATGAAGAAAAAGCAGCCTGCAGTTTGAAGCAAGCCCTCCAGTGCCCAGTGGGAAGGGCCAGCTGAACAGGAAAATGGATACAGAGACTCCCAGGCATCAGCTGATTTGATCATCAGAAAGATTTGCCCTCCAGGCCCAGACTTGCCTTAATACCTTGGAAGCCAGCTGTGAAAATCTCTCCACTCTGTTCCCAGATCCCTGCCTGTGCAGAAGAGACCGAGCCTTAAGCAGCACGGCGAGGCTGTGTGCAGTGCTTCGCTGAATCTGGAGTTCCTACCTCTGGATTAGGGTGATTTTTGGATTAAAACCTGAGAACACGACAGCAAATGCTCTGCATGAGAACATCAGAGTGGACTGTACTATCTGCTGCATGACAAGCAGCCCCACATCATTGCTAGCACTCAATCTTCCACGGGTTTTTTTTCCTGCCAGGTCCCTTACATGCCTGTCAGCAGGTCAGCTTTTATTAAAAATACTGAAATGAGCTTGTCTAATGCCAGCTAAGTAGTTTTGTACAAAGAAGAGAAATATGTGTGATGGAAACACAAAAGAATTGTGCTGGTTTCCTCAACATATGAGGATTAATAAATTAAGGTGCAAGCTTTAAATGTGGTGGAAATACACCAGACCCACGACATTCCCAATATCAGTGCTTGACAGCACTTTTACCTACACAGTGTGCTCTAAAGTGCACTTGTGAAGTCAGAAGAACAAGCAAAGGAGCAGGATTAATAGATAAAAAAGTCAAGATTATGTGTTTCCTGATTGTGTAGTTTAAAATAAAGTTTCAGAATTGGCCATCTGATCCATGGTCTGATACAACTATTAGCACATAGGCAAAATGATAAATTGGAATATTTTGCAACTGCACTTTTAGGGATCAGTCTTTTGTGCATTAGTGCGTTCTGAGCAGATAGGCAAATTAAGCCTTAAAACTCAGTCTTTGAAAAGAAAGGAGTTCCCAAAAGCAATAGAAGCAAAGGTGATCAGGTGCCTTCCAAGCCAGTCACAAATACAATAAACTCTGCCAGGACATCCTGAACAGATCTCTTCCAAACCGCAGGAAATTCCCCACCGTCAATGAAATGCCACTGTAATTAGTGATGGGGTATCTTGCAGACTTGCTTTTAATCAACTCTATGTAACCTGGCTTCATGCTATTTACAAAGGATGCAGGGTAAAACGAGTTCAAAGGCTCAGTAGACATCTAAACATATTGCCACAGTTACCAGCTGCATTTGTGATGCACAAAAATATCAAGTTCCTTTGACAGCTTGCAAGTTTTGTTCTTTATACGGAATTAAATTTCACTTATCATTTCTCTCTTAGACTTCTTCTCTCACAGCACTGTGGGTTTTCTGTCCAAATAGGAATATTAGACAGGTAAGAAAATAAGAAAATAAATACAGGGCCAAAGTATGTATTTCTGGAGATCATGAGGGGGAAAAATTACTTTCAATATACTTTTATAAAGCAGCAAAGTGTGCAAATATCACAATAATAATTATAAAAAGGAAACTAAGTAATCATTAACAGAAAGATGATCCTTAATAAAATATTCTTACGCTTAGGGGAAAAAAAAGCGATATACAGCGAATATTCACTCTGAGGTGAGCACATCCAGAGAAAGCAAATATTCTGATGACCAAATAATATTGGCTGTGCATAACACAGAATTAGGAGAAAATACCACAGCCGTAGTTCATTTATTATTAAACAGTAAATCAGCAATGAAATACAAGATTCTGTGTGAAGGGGAACCAAGAGCTTTGAATGTTGTCCTGAATGTGGATTGCTGCAGGGGTGATTGATGCCAGGCAACAGCAGAGCATGGCACAGATTAATACCTTGCCAAAGGCAGAGGTGTGTGCCAATCGTGCCAGCCCCTGAACACAGATATTATTCCCTGCTTTGGTATGTACATACAAATGTAGTATTTTAACTTCATTTAAAGAAAAAAAATTAAACAAACTGTAGTCTATTTATGCTGCTTGCTAATGGGGACTGTGCTGCAGGTGCACAACTGCCTAAAGCCATCACTTCCAAACGAAACCAGGCACTTGCACTATTTGCTTCCTTTCTTCCTTTACCTCAGCAGAAACCTTGCATTTCCTTTTTCCCAGTGGGAGGAAAAACTGCTGCCAGCAACTCCGATGGGACTGAGCTGATTAACTGATTAGCATCCTAAAGTAGAAGGTTAGAAAGCGAATTTTCTATTATGGAGCAATTGCCATTGGAAAGTAATCTTGTTTATTAACTGCCTTTTTATCTTCTCTGGAGGGTTCCCAGACACAAGATAATGGAATTTGCTCACTCTTTAGTGTTTAAAACTATAATCATATCCAGAAAAGCAAGCATTTACTGTGTCATTAAACCAAGGTAGGGAGGACTGTCTTGAAGAGTTCTTGATGCCTTACAAAGCTTTTTATCATTTCAATTAACATTGCCAAATGTTCTGCCTTATATTGCAGGCATAAATGAAGTTTTACAGGCTTTCCAGGTGTGTTTATGTCCTAATTAATTTTAGCTACTGAGATTAGTTGCAAGAGTGAGACTACACACAGAAAACTCAGAAATAGCTGAGAAAGGGCAGGGCCATGAAAAGCAATTTAGTTGCCTCTATCCAGGGAAAGGTGCTCAAAGGTATCTGCAATATAGTGCCTGCATAACTTGTTTGCCTGCTAACTTTATCATCAATTTAAAAGCTCTTTTGCTCCTTGTCCCTGTCCTCTGACAAAGGAAAAATGACCCTCACCAAACCATGTTTCTGTTTCCTTATTCCCAGTGACAGGTGAATGAGGCTGTACCAGAGATGCCTCTTCCCAACGCCGAGTTCATCCATTTTTCCCACGGAGCAGAATCCCTCTGGGCAGGATTTAGGGTGTTTGCTCGTTTGTTCATCATTCTGCCTCTGCATGGCAAGATTTAGCACCAGGCTGAATCAACCAGAGCACATTCAGAGCACTTGCAATTTCCTTACCAGGAAAACAACTGCCTTCCTTGGATCCTCCCAACCTCTGCTCCAGGTTTTTTCTTTCCTTCTGCCTTTCCCCATTCCTAAGGAGATCCAGGAAAATGCCATCCTCCCCTGCTGCCCTGTGCACCACGTGCCTGTGGGTGCCAGTGCAGTGCAGGGGAAGATGGATTGATCTGAACAGGTTGGCAAGCCCCAGTCTCGGGCTGCGAATCACAACAATATTTCTCAGGTCGTGCGTTATTACTTTTCATTTGTTGCTTATTGATTAACTGTCAAGAGTAAGATTTTGGTTTTTAAAACAAGGCAGCTGTGGAGGTCTTTTTTTTAAAAGTTTATAAAAGTGAATATCTCACAGCAAAGGCAGCAGTGCCCCATCACCTGTGATCTCTGCTCACAGGGACCTCCTAAAATGGAGCATTAATTTATTTTCCCAAATCAAATATTCATATTTTCTGCAAAGTCTTTTCCTACTCAGGAGCACTAACTTTTCACACAAAACGAATTAATTTTTGTTTCTATTGGAGAAAAAGTTTTACAGATATTATACTCCCCTTCAATGCATAATGGCACGAAAGAAAAAGGTTAAAAAGAAAACAAAAAGAGCAAAATTGTAAATTTAAGTGAAAGCTGAAATTCCAAAATCATTTCCTGTTTGTTAATTATGTTAACACTGTTATGACACTAAAAGCCTTTTCATTCATTAAAAGCTAAACTTCTTACAATTACAATTTTAATGACATTAAGTTAGGTTTAAAACACTCTGAACATTTTGAAAACTTAAAAATACCCATGTTACCTGTATTGAGAAGTTAATATAGAATTTTCTTCCACATATATATGTGTTAACAGTTTGCCATTCTTAGAATGAACATTTCCTTTTAATAACGCCTCATTTATAGTTCTCATAACCAGATGAAGATTTAATAACTCATCTCAACAGTTTATTTCAGAGCAGAGTGTCACTCCACAGCTTCTACCATGGGGCACCACAACAAAAGGCACATAAAGCAGATTATGTCAAAAGCTCTGCTCTCCCTGTTTGCTCTGCTGTAATTAAAATAACTTAGCAAATTCGCAGCAAAGAGCAAATATTTACTGGAGGCCTGAAGCTCCCTGTGTTGTGTGTACAGAAGGAATGATAGCATCCTAATTCCACAGACTTTTCAGCAACGGGCAAACACTGTTATTACAAAATTGCTGTTTTCTGTCCCTGCCTCCCCAAGGTGGGACATCAGTCCTGTGGCTTGGATGTGGAAAGCACTCAGCCAAGAATGATATGGACTGGGGGTTTTTTTCTTGCTGAAATAAGAAAAGGTAATTTTGAAGTAAAAGAGAGTAGCTTGGATGTTCTGCCACGAAATACTAGATTTTTGATGGATCTAGTTTTCCAGAATAGTTAATTTTATATTTACTCTATTTTGTTGGTAATTAAGAGCACATTTACAAAGCAATGCCCCTAAAAATTCCCTCAGTAAGAGATCTAGGTCAACCCTTATTGAGAGGGTTGTTTTGCTGTGTTGAGAAAGGTATTTTCTCTACATCTTACCAGTATGTACACCAGCAATAAATATCATCAGCACTGATTAACCAGACAGAGAGTATCTGAAACACGAATATAGTATGTGGCAGTACAACTGTATTATGCAAGAGTTAGTATAGGTAATAAAAGAGTGATTATTTTCTATTTCTTGTGGTAACATGAAAGAACATAAAGATCTGTCAAGAAATAATTAGAATAAGCCATTCTGGATAAGAGAACCAATTGTTTCTCATTTACAAGCTTCTCTAAGTTACAGGTTTCGTAGGGACTTCAGATACTATGTGTTAAAATTAGATTTATCAAGACAAGACGACATGCCTAAGCACCTTTCCATGCAATTCAATCAAGAAATTTCAGTATAAATCAACACAAAAAATGTTATCTTAATTATTAAAGCCACCTTGCATATAAATATTCTGTTTCTGACATGTTATTTTTCATCTCCTTCAACTCTGCAAATCGATAAATGGGCTGAGAAGCAGCTGGAGGCTGTGGAAGAGGCTCCCTTTTACCCACCTGGCAGAATTTATTTGGGGCAAAGAAAAACCAGATGTTGGCACTGGGCCTAACTTCTGAATGAACTACAGCACAGAAGATGCTGGTATTTATTATCTAACCTTTTTGGGAGTTTTCTATAAAAGGGCACATAAATATCCCAAGGTCTCTCTGACAGATCCTGCAATAACATCAAGGCAAATGCAGCAGGTTGGTTGTTGCCTCGTTGTTTAAGGCATTGACCATCACACAATGTTTTTGTTCTCTTAACTCTTAAACAAATGTCAGGAAAACAGCGAGAACTGAAAGTGATTTGAGACTTTTTTTCTTCCCCAGGAGAACAAGGCTAGGAGAGGAGAGATTTAGTGCAATTTATGTAGAAAGCAAATGTGATTTACAAGTAGCCACAGGCTGAGTCTAATGACTTCACAGGAACTATGCAGTAACCTAAACGTGTGTATTTAGTTCTGCCATAGCAGGCAAGGAAAAAAAGTACTAGTTTACCCATATTTTTAAACATTTGGGCTTTAATCAGTGCAAATTAGATCTAAAGAGAGATTTCCTCTTGCTAAGTGAACTTTGTATCTGGCAAATGATGGAGGACTTTCTTGGAGAAGGCAAGATATAATCAATACTTTGTTTTTAAAAACAGGTTTGAAAAAAAGTTCAGACATCCAAAAGATAATCCTTACTAGAGGAAAAAAGAAAAAGGCAAGCAAATTAACCTGAAAGAAAATTAAAAGTAATTCAGAAAAATTAGAATGACAACAATGAACTCAACAGTGATGCAGTTATTGTTTCACACTCCAAATGCCTTTGGAAAATTTTCAGTTGAATGTCTCCTTTTATAATTACATTTTTACTCTGAAAACTTACTGACCTCTCCATAGTTCTCTGATTTTGTTTTTTTTTTTGCCTGCTAAGCTACAGGTAATTCATTTCACTTTGCAAATTCAACCCTGCCTCCTCCTGAATAAAATGAAGGCCTCCATTCTGTGTGAACAAGACAATGCTTTTCACAGTTATAAAACATTTGCAGGAGCTGCAGCATGATTTAATATTTTAATGGGCACTGAATGGTGGATATGTAAATATTCATTCCACCTTTCTTCCATATATTCTGCAGGTTGCACAAGTGTCATGTATCAAACACATATAAAGGGAATGTTTTCTTTCTCTGCTTGTACAAGAATCAACAGTTAGGCTACTTGTATTTTTTTTTCAGGTTAGAGCATTTCACTGTACTTTTCCTCAATATGTACTTTGGGGTTTTTGGTTATTTTTTTAAAATGGTAATGTAATAACTTGATTAAAACCAAACAAAACTGATCAGCCAGAAGCTCCTCTGTAATCCCAAATGCAATTCTCACCAGTTTGCTTTCCTGATAGCAAGACTGGCTCTTGGTATCTGCCATCTGCTTTCAGAAAAAACCTGCCCTCCTGATTTCCCTACGTGCGGCATTTTTATTGTTTGTGCTTTTCTCAGAAGAAAACGCTGGGATATTTGAAAGTTTCTAATTGGATTAGAAATTTGCTTTTAAGAGCTATGAGTTTTCTTCCTGCCTACCCAGCAACAGTTTTTACACTTCAGTTTTAAGAACTGCTGGGGATTACAAGGACAGCCACTCTGAATAACGACACAAATCAACAGGCAGCGCTCATTTCTGCCACTCAAAGCACGCCAAGCTTTATTTCCATGAACTCCAGAAATTTCCTAAAGGTCAGCATCACTTTATGGGTAGCGTGGTCCTCTATTATGTTATGTTGACTCCAGCTCCTGCAGGAATAATTCACTTAAGTCCTTTTTCTATTCCAGTAGAGCAGGTAAATTAGAAAGCACAGCAGTGAGAAGGATGGTGCTGCTCCCCTTCCTACTCTGGGCTCTTCCCAGTGCTGCACGGTGGGACGGGGCACTGCCAGCTACTCAGGGCCACGAGGAAGGTGCCCAAGATGCACACAAACCCCTCCGGTTTTTGGTTATTTTTTTACTGGCTTCATCTTAAGAGCAAATTGTTTCTATTTTTCTCTCTTCCCCCTCTTGCAAACGAAATCCTTCCATTCACCACAGAGAGAGGCCTCAAATTAATTGATCTTCCCCAAGAGTTCTTTTCTATCAATAGCAAGCTGTTAGCCCAGGCCCTGCCAGCGAGTGAAAGGAGGCACACATCAGTGCTGTGCCATTAGAGTGCTCCCTAAGGACAGTGAAGTGTCATGGGAGTTTGGGAAAGAGGCAGCAAAAACAGAGAGGTGACACTTCTGACACAAGGAGACAAAGGAAACGGCTCCTTCTCCTCTAAGTCAAAACTTTCCAGGTAAACTCAGGCTGAGAGAGAGAAAAGTGAAGGGCAAAAGCCAGGGTGGAAAATGCCAGCTGTACCTCTCTTCTGCCGACCTGGACTGAATGTCTTACCCAAGAAGTTACACAAAATTCCTGTTGGAAGTTTTCAAATTACTATTGTGAGAACTCAGCCTACCTACCTAAGTGGATGTGTACCATCTAGGAATAAATATTTAAGCAAAATGCAAACCACACGCCAAAATGAATTTCTGAATCAAATACTGTGGACAGAAGTTCTACTAAGTTGGAAGCCATTATGTGTTGACATTTGTCTTGATTAACTGCCTTCAAAGACATTGAATCCTACGGCCAGGATTCTCATTTCTTGGGGAAATGTTGGAGTCCTGGACCCATGACCCAGAGCATAAAATCAGATCAGTTTTCCTCTCATTTGCTACAGTTCATACTGTGATAGCTGGACTTCATTACAGATCTTATTGTCAAAAGACAGCTTTTCCCTTATTTCCCTTTCCCCCTCCACTCATGTGACTGATGAAGCAAAATGAGAAATCTGAGCCAAAGTATCAGTCAAAAATTTAAGAAAGAAAAGATGCGGTTCAAATGCCTGTTTGGCAGTCACAGAAACTCATCCATTTTTCTTATTCTTTACACATTAAATCAAGTAAGAGTTCTTTAATCTTGCCACTTCTACATAGATACTCTTTCATTCAGCAACTGCCAGTTCTGCTTCTAAGTAAACTGGGGAGATATATGAAGGCAGGCTCAGGAAAATAGATTTCCACATGCTTATTCATTTCTTTAATTTCTAAAATCAAATGTCCCCTTGTTTTTGTATCTGAAGAACACCTCTACCATCATAAAGCTGCTTGTGAACAACGAGGAGCTTTTTCCCAGCCACCGCAATCTGGCATCCAATGATCTCTGCAAGTTGCACATTTAATTAGTCTGAGAAACTCATTAAGGTATCTGGAATATTAAGATGACAGCACTGTTCTAACTAGCACAGTGCACAATCTAATATGGCAGATGGCACAGGCTGCTGACACCTGGGCTGCTTTGCCATCCTGCTGACAGATACAAACAGTCAGCAGTATAATTGTAAGATACGTAATCATAAAAACGGGTCTCAAAATAAAATACCCATCAAACCTTCCGCTTTCTGGATGCTTGTTTGTTCATAAAGAGGCATTCTGTATTCAATCACGGGTTTGAAACAAGAGCTGCACAGGTTGAGGCTTTGTTGTTATTTCTTTAAATGCCGTTTAGGATTTTACGCCCCGCTCCACCGAGGAGCCGAGCGCATTTTGCCTCCTGTGGAAGTGACAATGCCGTGCTGTCAGGGTCAGGAGGAACTTTATTCCTCCTCACCTCAACGCTCAGATGACATATTCACTTTTGCTCCTCATTAGTCTGGACTCAGAGAGCACTTCCAACGCTCCGGGGGATCTGATTAAAAATGGACAAGCTTTAGGATGCCGCAGCTTGCGACTGCTTTTACCTCCACTGATAACACTGATGTGATGGGAGCTCTTTCTCCTCTCCAGCAAACTGCAAGGTATTTTTAGGGTTTGGAGAGAGGTGCATAGCCCAGACAATCCAATGTTAATTAGCAAATCTCCAGGCACATGGTGTGCCCAAAATCATACCCAGTGTAGAGAAAAATGTCATTTAAGGTGTTTGTGGGGAAATGGTGTTTTGTTTGCATGCCTGGGTAGCAACGGTAGACACCAGCATAGCATCAATTCCCAGGAGATGGAGAGGGGAATGTGTGGATTTGTGTTACAACAGCTTCTTAAAAGAGTCTCTAGCATTAAACATTTCTCCAGTACTTCATCCTTTCACACCCAAAATTTAAAAAATTTCCTCACCAAATCTCCTCAGAATTTCCAAGAAACCCCATTTCCTTTTGATTTGCTGTCAGTTAAAGCAACAGAAAAGTAATTCAGGAGTGCTTCAGTTGCCAGGACCAGGTCAGATCTCACACTGGTTATCTGCAGAACCTGAAGTGCCTCTCCAAAGAGGGAGGAAAAGCTGGTCTCAGATTCTGTGATGTATTTTCTATCATCCAGGTTGCTACTGCAGAGATGAAATAGAGCATTATTCTCACAGAGAACCAGCGTAGTAAAATGTTTCTCCCCTGCACCACTAGTCTTATCTAGTGGAATGATGATTTGTAGTTGAACTTTTAAAACCTATTCCCATAATTTCACATGAAATTGTTCCAGGAGCTTGGATTGCTGCAGGTAGCGTTGTGAGAAAGTGAACTGCAAGCTTTAGTGCTGCAGTGCTTGGGGGTTATTCAATATTGAAATCAGCCTGGACGCCTTCCACTGATCAATGCAGGAAATTAATTTCTTGTATTTCCTGGCACAAAGATGTCTCATCAGCATTGACTTTTTGTACCACAGCCCCAAAAGGGCAAAGCATGCCAAGCCATGCATGATGACAGACTTGCAGGGACTGGCAGGCAAGGGAAACGTGTTTGAGAAAGCTGCATTTTCACAAAACTCTTAGTGTATATATTTATGTGTGTGCAGATATATTTATTCATTTATCTGTGCTGGCATCACCTCTTGGGGTGTTAATGCCACATGTTCAATTTCCTCAGCTGCATCTTTCACCCTCAGGTCAGAGGTTGGGCTCACCAGATCACAACTCTGCTGTTACAAAGTGTTCCTTCCCACCAAAACACACCTCCTCTGCCCTCTGTGCTAGACATCGTCCTGCAATGAGGAATGCTCTTACAGAGGACACGCTGATGGTACTTGGGAGAAAAATAATGGTGTGCTCTTCCTCCTCGAGAAGAAATTGAACAGCTCACAGCACAGCACAACAGTTCCTAAGCTTAAGAAAACAAATGCTACAAAAATATCACATTAGTCTAGTTTTCAATCTTCTGTTACTGCAGTATGTATTTATTAAGAGCTCACAGAGCTGGTCCACTCACCTAATTTCATCACATACAGGCAGTGCTAACCTTGTGTGATAGTCTGTTAGTCAAGCAGAAGTATCCATACCCTATGGGAAGATGTTTTAGACACTTAAGAATTAAGTAAATTCTTTTAATACTGACATACAAAATTAGTATAGAGCATAAAATGTTTTGTCGGTTCCAAGCAGATCTTTGGAAATACAATGAAAAAATTAAGTGAGCTGGAGACTCAAGAGTAAATCCCTTAATTAAGTCAAAGAAAATCAACTGGCCAGATGCTTGAAGGATGTCCTCTCTCTTCTATCACACTTTTGAGGCTGGCCCATGGTCCCTTCCAGGACAAGCCTTACTACCTTTTGGCTCGACAAGCTTTCCTCGTGAACTCTTCCCACCATAAAGCATTATTTATTTTGATCAGATGTACAGAGGGAAAGAGAGACAGGGCAGTTGCCAAGAAACTAAGTGCAAGCAGGAAAACCTAAGCTCTCCCCAGACATAGGTCCATATTAATCCTTCTGCCCGGGGGAAAGGAGAGAGCCTGAAAGGCTGCAGAAGAGCAAAGTGTATGAAGAAAAGAAACAGTCTGTTTCTTCTCCAGAACCAAAATAAAGGAATTCACAATTATCAATGCTCTTTTGAGCATAGTTTCAATACATATGCTCCAGTCAGATTAAGCTGCTTCTTAGCACAAATTTGTGCTGCTTTACTTGGTACAACCAAACACAGATGAGATTTGTTTCCTGTGAGGGTGGATTTGCCAGTTGTAATGCAAAATACAGATCTCCTCAGAAAGCCATGTCCTTCTAATGTGACACAGTGGAAAACACAGACTAGGGAAGAAAACAGGACTTGAGAAAGGTGGTTCTTCTAAAACAAACCTGGACAAGCAACTGCCTACATCAGAGTTTCCCAGCTCTAGACACACACGTTAGAGATAAATCAGTGGTGAACAAAGAGACTTGAGGGAAGGCATAGAAAAACCCGTCCTGCAAGAAGCAAAAACTTACAGGGTTTCAGTTTTGATAAGCACCAAAAGAAAATAAAGCCATGAGAGACCAGGTAATTCACCCTAGTCCTAGCTATACATTCTCCATCCATAAGATATGCAGCTATCTTCCTTTCCACAAATACATTGCAGCCTGAATCAGGACCATTAGAAAACAGGACAGTTTAAAACCCGCATATCCTTTTGAGAGGAATTTCAAGGACAAGAATTCCCTACTCAAAATGATTGTATTTTGGGGTACCATTTGCTTCATAAAGGTAAATTTTAAAAAAACAATAAATTATAAGTGGGTACCACACTAAGGTGGAATTTTCCTTGTGAGAGCTGCTGTAATTACGAGCTGTCCTTCCAAGAGAGCTGACAGCAGAGGATGATGTTAGACACACGCTTGAGGTGAGGACAACCCCAGCAGGATGCCATTAGCTCCCTCCTCTGCCACACCACTTCTATGTACATATTTCCATTTAAAACTGCATTTTTATTCCAGGTTGGTGCAGTGGACAATCAATCCCCAGGCATTTGGAAAGGATCTCAATTTGACAGCAGGACGTATGTTGATGTTAGCTTTCAGAATGCGAATGCTCTCTGGGTAGCCAATTCCACTCTCAGCACTTCAGCAGGAGACTTAGGAAAAGAAGATTATATTTCAACTTAGCCTAGCAGGAAGCTTCCAGCACTGTATTTTGGATTTCTTTCCTGTTCTTCCCAATCTCTTGCCACCTGTATGGATGACATGACTGTGATGATTACTGGAATCTGTTGGTAGCAGCTACGACTGTTACCAATTTTGCGCCTTAAGAACAGAAAACTCTTACAAACATGATTTCCTTTTCCAGGGAAATTATGGTTTTGTGGGCATACTGTCTTTTTCAGCCCCTAGTTTTAACACTACCAGAGCCTGCAGTAGAACTTTTCATATATTACACTTTCAAGGTTACCACTAGCAGTGCCCCAGGCATCATCAATGTTCATCACTTGGTACTTTGATTTTCTGATTAGGGAAGCATTGACAGAGCCATAAGGCAACTAAATACCAGGGAAATCATTACTCAGGAATCCCGAGTATTGTCAGATCTGGCTTCTGTCTTAGATCATTACCTTCAAGCCCTCCTCTCCCAATCTCCTGCCTCTGGATAAAGCATTTCCTACCACTGCTGGAACCACACACCCCATGCAGCTGAGGAGGGCTTCTCTCTTTTGAGGCAACAGATCTGAGCCAAAGTAAATTACACAGTTCATTTACCATTTATTTACTTGTTAAGTGACTCAGTCCAACCCTCTCACATTTTAATCTTCATCAGTGATGCAGTGTCTGGCTATTCAGAGAGTTTTTCTATTGAGTCATAGAATTCAATGCTGAGCTCCTCCATCCAGTTTTCCTGTGTGATTCACCCCCATCCTGACGCCATCCCCATATCCGGGTTGTCACCAAATTAACACAAGCTTACAAAATGATGTGCTTACTCCCAGGAGGCAAGGGGAGGAGAAGACTGGAAACAGCCCCACTTTAAAATGCTCAGAGAACAAACTTATTTCCTGGGCAACTTCAAGTCATCCAAGTCAGCCAAAATCATACTTTGTTAAAAACACGCTGTAATGTTACTGACTGAGGGCATCAGTAATTCCTTTTTCAGTTCGCTCAGATTTAAGGACTTAGTTGTTACATCAATCCTTTTTTTGTTTCTGGTTTATTCTTAGATGCAGAACATTAATAGCTCATTAACAAGCTGTAAACATCCATTGTGACAAAATGTAAGTAATTTATAGATGGATAGAGCATCAAGTGGGCTGTAACCAGATTTTGGGGAGGTGTGGGAAGGTGGGCGAGAGCTTCTCCCAACCTGCAAAGAACAGATGAGTGTGTGCTCTATACGAAGTCCAACTGCAAATCTTAGTGAGGTTTATTATTAGCAAAAGGACTGGAATTATTTTTTCACAAATCATGGTGCGGAGAAAAAGGGAGAGAACTAAAGGGATTCAGCCTGAGGTTCAGACACCGCATTTTATTAAAGAACTGTCTGGATGTGAAAGCCAAACTCAGAATCCTCCCAGAGCAGGCTCTCCAATCTTTCATAGCCACCCAGAGACACACACATGTGTTAGAGCCTAAAACTCGCACAGCTTCTCATGGCTTCCTCAGCCAGCTTTCCACCCAACTGCCTTAAAAATCTGGGCCTGCCTCTGATGCACCACAGAAACACATTCAAACTCCCAAAAAGGATTCAGACTTGCATGGCATGGAAGAGAATAAAGTAGGGAGTAGAGCAGCACTGGCAAGAAACAAAACAGAGCCTACCCTGCAGTTACACCCCCAATTTGTTGAGGGAATGGTAGGCATGAACAAAGGGAGAGGATTACCTCTATTTCATTATTACTCTTGAAAAGTAGCTTACAACTTTCCCCTGTATAATTTCTTAATTGCACAGATCACCCTTTCCCTTTTAAAATAAAAAGTGAAAAAACAAAGACAAAAAGCCTGCTTGTTAAGTTTTCCTTGGCACGGTTGAGGATGCCTCCAGAAGTGAAATAAGACCTAAGTAAATGCAGCAACAACAGCAAACATTCTGCTGCTACTCACATCCTTCACTAGTTCCTGGGAGAAAAGTGCTGCCCCAACATCTTAAGCTTATAAACTTGATGTGCACGGTGAGACTCGAAGGGAACAATCCCTGCTGGCTGGTTTACAAATGCTCAGAAGTTCAGCAGAGCTCAAAGCCAGCAATTCCCTCCCCTGGTGAACTCCTCAGAGCCTCTCAGAACACTCAAAATAAAAAGGAAATTGTAAAATGCACAGCTCCAGAACTGGACAGTACTCTGCTACGTATGGCAACACATGGCTAATTTGACTGGGCTAAAAAACTGATGAACCAGGTCCTGCTCCACAGAGAACAGCTCATCTTCACAAGGAACACTCCAGCCTCAATGAAATGCTTAAAAGTAAAAAAAAATTGAAACCTTTTCTTGACATGTCTGGGAGCCCTTTCTGTGGACAAGGATAGAGAGGAACAAGAGATGGCATCAGAGAGCAGACAGTCTGGTGATTTAAGTAACCCTTGGAGATATGGGGGTGGTGTTTCAGCTGCTTCTTTCTCCTGAACCACAACTGGGCATCCTGGCAAGAACCTTTACCACCAGCACGCTTCTCTCTCTCCCTTTCACTTATTTTATACAGTGTTGACAGAAGGTTTAAAATATATAAAAATATAATTTCACCACTGCAACTTCTGCCTGCTTTTGCAAACCACTACTGCAGTATCTTTTCTCTGAAGCTTCAGATTTATAAATTCTGGTGATTTCCTTTTTTAATTTATTGAGTAAATTCCCCTCCCTTCTGCAATCCATAGCTCTTAAAAGAAATGAGGATAGATGTGTGGAAAGACCATTTTGTGTTGTCTTTGCTAGCAAACTCTTTCACAACTGCCTATTCTAGTTCAACCAGAAACTCTCTACTGGTTTGGATAGTTTTTTATAATTTTAAAGGATGCTTATTCTTAAGTAAAAATCAATTATTTATGTACAAAGTCTTAGAAGAACAGCACTAAGTCAATTCACATTAATTAACCCCAACATGTGCAATTTGACCACTTCAATATTCATACCTCTTTACATGGGCACAGTAGTTCCAAGATGCTCCAACAAACTGTTTTATCTGGTAATCTTGTGGCTTCAGAATTAGAGTGAAAATTTCATCCCCAGTAAAATGTGTATAAAAAGACACACTGATGTTTTAGTTTTACTAGGCATATTTCCCATGGAGCTGAATATTCTATTTTTCCACGGAGATAACATTTCACAGCTATCAAGAAAAACGTTTGTTATGAGCACTGTGGTGCAGGAACTGTCACAATATCCATGCTGGTTCCCCTGCTCACACCTCAGCCTTTTCTTGTACTTCTTAGTCATAACATGATTTGCAGATTTCAGGACGCTCCACTTCGCGGCACACACCAATATTTACATGTCCCAGCTCCTGACTTTTTCCTGATATGACTGTTCCCTCATGCATTCTCAGGGAGAGGGAGAGGAATAAACAGTTTGCTGCTTGCAAACAGCATGAACACGCTGTGATTGAGCTGCATCACACACACACACTGAAGTCCTGTTAACACCAAGCAGAGAACTAACACATATCCTAATTGGATTGCAAATAAAAACTCTGCATAAATGGTATTTAGTCCCAAAGGGTTATTTCTCTCACCTGCAATAAAGCTAACAGGGCTGATGACTGATTTTTCCTTATTTACTACTCAGCAGCTGCGAACTCCTCGGTTTTTTTTCCGCACAAATCTCAACAACGTAGGACACTTTCATCTTGATTTGGGGTAACTTGTGCTTGTGCATACTTGGCAGTCTTTTCAGCTTTTTCAGGAAGCAGAAGAGTTTAGTCCTTTCCTGCCTAACAGCATTTGCCACATTTAAACTACTAAGCAGGAGGTGGAGGGAAAAAAACCCACCAAGAACTACAGGAGGGAAGCAAAGTTTACAGCTGTGAATCGGATGCTCTGGCCAACACGAGCAGCATGTTCTTGGCACTGAGCTGTGCAGGTAAGGCACAGGTGAGGCACCTGTGCTGGGCTGAGTCAGCTGCTGCAGACTGGAGGTCAGCTCTGTGCCCAGAGCACATCCCACAGCAGCTGCCTTCACCTGCAGCCCCTCAGACACTGCCCTGCTTTCCCCCTGCTATCCTTTGTGGGGATCATCTCCTGCTGGCTCCTATCAGCTCCTGATTGACAGCGAGTGCGCTGGGGAGGCAGAGAGGCAGATGGTGTTTGATGTCAGGAGTTAGGGCAGGACCACAGCTAAAGCCATCCCCTCAACTGCCGGCAAAACAGATTTCATCAGAGCTAAAAGATGTCAGAGTTTAAGAGATTTAGAAGAACTCAATAGCAAGTCCGTAGGACAGATAAGGAAGCTGCTGGGAGACATGACATAAATTTAGATAATTCTCTTTCACCTACCAGGAGGAAGGAAACTATAAAAAGAAAATACTGCATAGCTTTAAAAGGCATTGTTAGCTTATATAATGGTTGACCATCGGCCATTTTCACATCTTATCCTCGACAAAGCACACAATCTTTTTTCACAATTGCTGGCCCTTGATAGCTGCAGGCTTGTGGGGTCTGCTGCAGAACCCATCTCCCTTTTGCTGAACTCAGAGCTATTTGCTAACTCAGATCCAGAGAGTCCAAACACCTTCACTTTGGTCTGTTTAGCATCAATAACTTAAAATATACTACCCACTTCTAGTCTTTCCTGTTTAGGTGCTCACTGTTAAACCACATGGAGGGCCCCAAACACCAAAGCTGATCTCCTGCCTCGACAACTTTCCTAAACCAAGATTTTATCTGCACCCACAGATTTCCCCTATTACAGGTTCAGAAGACAATGCCCACAGCAACACCACTATTGCATCACCACACAGCAATCCTCTCTCAGTAACTGTAGCTTCCCCATAAAGCAACTGCATAGAAATCACATTCAGATTCTAGTGAATTCCCAGAAATCAGTATTCAGAATTCTTCTGCCAAACCCATGACGTTTTCCATAGGTTGGGTTCTTAAACACAGGAGGTTAAATGCACACCCATCTCGCCAGCCTTTCTCAGTTTCTAGACAGTAACAAAGCAGGTTTTTTCCTGATCTTACTATGGAGTGTAGGGCCATAAAACCTATGATTGAATTGCTGTGAGAATGCACCACGGGCCTGAGGCACTAACCCACTCTGTGTATTAGATTAGGCTTCCCTTCTGCAACTGCTCATTTGTACTTCTAACACTGCTGGCTGAGCAGGGCCCTGAGATCCGTTGTTAATTGCTCATGTTTAGGGTTTCTTTCTCGGTGTCACTTGAATCACTCTTGCTGTCATAATGGCAGCAGAGAGAAAATGTCCATTACCTTCATTTATAGGGAAACATTACTCTTCTGAAACTAGAAACCACTGACATTTAAACCCAGTAAACAGCTTTGATTTAGAAAAAAGAAACATTAACACAAGTGCTATATTATATAGGTGGCAGTAGCTGAAGCTTATTTTGGTAGAAAATTTAGGGAGAAGCAGGGAAGGAATACAGAAAAGTCCTTTTGGATACCTAAATCACAGGACAACAAAGTGACTTCTAAATTTTCCTTACTGCTCTAGTTAAAACAATACTTTTTTAAAGCTCCTCTCCAGAAGAAGGGATTTAAAAATCCTGCGCTGAAACTACAAATGAATATTCAGAGATGGTCTTGATGGAGCTATTGGAGTGATACAGAACAAGTTACAAAACAAAATTAACATAAATGAGCAACAAATAAAATGTACTAGTAAAGTCAAAATCCAGAAGATTTGTTTACAGGGAATAAACACCTCCTTGAAAACAGCTCAGGGAAAAGAAAAGAATCAGTTCTAGAAAGGACAGATCAGGTACCAGTGCAGCTTTAGACAGCCTCCAGGAGTTTGATCCTCACAGAGAGAAGCCAAGGAGCAGCAAGATATTTTATACAGGAACTGTAAAACGGATGTTATAAGCACAGTGATAGTCATCCTACACTAGCTGGAGATAATTTAATATCAGGAGCATCCCTGAGAAGCCATGCAGTCAAATATTATAGGGAAACCCAACCAACCATGCCTGTGATTAAAGGGAGGTGCTTTAAAAGCAGTTTGAAGAACCAAAATTAACAGTCAAATCTCAAAATTCATAGTTAAAATGCTGCATGAGTTTTAAATTCTGAGGATTGTGCACAGGGCCATAATTTCATATCAGAGCCACTGGTAGGTAGATTTTCCCCCCACATACTCAACATCTCACTTCTAGAAAGACATCATCTGGTTTAGAAGGATTCAAACAAATCAAAAACCAAATACCACTCTGGAGGGAATGACTTCCTCAGAGGATTAATAAAGGCAATAAAGAGCGAGAATAATAATGCTGCTCAGGTGTATTTGAACCACATAAAGAGAAGAACAAGAAAAAAAAAGTGCCAAGGGAAACAAGGGCTGTATGGTACAATAACGGCCTGACAGCAGGCTAACGAAAAATGTAAGCACAGGATCAGGAAAAACTGCATGAAAGAGTTCACAGAGGGAAATGTGGAAGTTTTGTCACTTTAATATGGTCTGAAGATAGCAGATGCAGCTGGGAAAACACCAGTGACACAGATGGATACAGAGCACATGACCTGATGGAGTCCTGTCCATTTCAGGGTCCTCAGCCAACACAAAAGCCAGCACAGCAGATAAATGGGAAAGTCCCAGCCTGGACTTTCTTTTCT